>PVIY010026754.1:0-34977 GCA_004026745.1 Myrmecophaga tridactyla | reverse complement strand
CTCCCTCAATTCATTGATTTGGTTTTTGATGAGGTTTTCCATTTCTGTTCGTACATTCAGTATTAGTTGTCTCAGCTCCTGTATCTCATTTGAACTATTGGTTTGTTCCTTTGACTGGGCCATATCTTCAATTTTCCTGGTGTGCTTTGTTATTTTTTGCTGCTGGCGTCTAGACATTTAATTACCTTAATTAGTTTATCCTGGAGGTTGCTTTCACTTATCTTACCTAGGGTTTTGTTGCTAGATGAGTTTGTTGTCTATCTGTTCTTTGACCTTCAGTTCAGCTTTTTCTGGGCTTCTAGCTTAAGTTTTGTTTAACAGAGGGTAATTTTTCAGTTCTTGTTTTCTTGTTTCTTGTCGTGTTTTTAAGGTGCCTTTTCCCTCCCCACCCTTAGGAGGGTCTACATAGGTATTACTGACACCAGCCGGATTTTCCTGGACTAAACTGGCTTCCTAGCATGGGGAAGGAGTCACCTGCATCAGTTTTCCCTGAGGGTGAGACCCGGCAGATTGAAAGACTTTCCTGTGAAGTCTCTGGGCTCTGTTTTTCTTATCCTGCCCAGTATGTGGCGCTTGTCTGCCTGCGGGTCCCACCAGCAAAAGATGTCGTGTCTCCTTTAACTTTGGAAGGCTCTCCCTGCTGGGGGCGTGGTCGAGACAGAGGAGAGGTTGTAGGCTGGTTTTAATGGCTTCAATTTGCCAAGCCCTGGGGTCTAAGTTACTTTAGAGAGGGATTCCACCTAAGTTGGGCTTCACCCCTCCCCTGGGGAAGGCTCAAGTGGGAGACAGCCCTGAAAGCAGTCTGTTTCTGCCTATGCGTGGGGCAGCTGCAGCCCAAGAAGTCCTGCCGCTGAATCCAGAGGCTGCCAAGTCTCCTTAGAAACAGCCACGAAAACCCCTGTTTTGTCCCCTTTCCTCTTTTTCGGTTAGCCCAATAAGCGACTTCTGACTTGCCCAGTTTCGCGTGAGCTGGGGGCCTATTTTTAGAAATCAGAATTTGTTTATTAATGCCACAATTGGTGCTTGGTTGGACTCAGTCCCTGCTACTCTTTCCTTTCCCTCCGAGAAGCCGACTATGGGGGAGGGGCACCGGGCGCCGTGGCTTTGGGGAACTTACTATTCCGGAGACTTGCAATCGGTCTAGCTGCTCCAAACCTGGGCACGCTGTGTGTCCTGTCACTATCATGGTTCCGGGAGCTGTTCTGTACTGTTTCTGGTTATCTAGTAGTTGTTCTGGAGGACGAACTAAAACGCGCACATTGCTAAGCCGCCATCTTGGCCCCCGGTCAGCCTTGATTCTTGAAGATGATTATATAACAAAACAGCTTTTACACTGTGACTGTATGATTGTGAAAACCTTGTGTCTGATGTTCTTTTTATCTAGGGTATGGACAGATGAGTAAAAATATGGATAAAAATAAAAAAATAACAGAGGGAAGAAAGGTTAAAATAAATTGAGTAGACAGAAATATTAATGGTCAATGAGAGGGAGGAGAAAGGGGTATGCGTATGTGCCGGTTTGAAAAGCTTTATGTACCCTAGAAAAGTCAACGTTTAATCCTAATCAACCTTATGGGAGCAACAGTTTCTTCTAATCCTTATTCAGCACTCTATGTTGGAAATTTTAATTAGCTTATCTCCATGGAGATGTGACTCAGTCAAGTGAGGGCATTAAACTTGATTAGGTGGAGACATGTCTCCATCCATTCTAGGTCGGTCTGAACTGGTTTTACTGGAATCCTTTAAAAGAAGGACTTCCGAAAAAGCTAGAGAACAACAAGAGAGAAAGCCATGAGATTCTGAGAGAGCAGAGAACACTGCAGCACCAAAAAGTAGAATCCATCAGCCAGTGACTTTTGGAGATGAAGAAGGAAAATGCCTTCTGTGGAGCTGGAGAGGAAGCTAGCAGATGATATTGTGTTCGCCATGTGCCTTTCCAGATGAGAGAAAAACCCTGAACAGTTCCACTTGAGAGAGAAACCCTGAACAACAATGGCCTTTTTGAATCAAGAAATATTTCCCTGGATGCCTTAGATTGGACATTTCTATAGACTTCTTTAATTGGGACATTACCATGACCTAAAAACTGTTAACCTGCAACTTATTAAATTCCCCTTTTTAAAAGCCATTCCGTTTCTGGTATATTGCATTCCGGCAGCTAGCAAACTAGAACAGCATGTATGAGTTTTTTCTTTTTTCTTTCTTTTGCTGGAGAGATGCAAATGTTCAAAAAACTTGATCATGGTGATAAACACACAATTATGTGATGAGTACACCACACACAGAATGTTTGTACATCAACAATGCTTGTATGTACATAAAAATATTTTAAAAAATGACATAACTACCTAGCAGACTTGCAAAAGTTAAAAGTCCTTGCAATATATATTATACTATATAAGCTTTTAGTGCAGACACATTAAGTCTGCAGTGGTGATAATTATTTCTGGATTTTGAGAGGCTGTTTTATATATATAACCTGATATTTAGAGATAACAACGAAGCCAAACAGGTTGGGGTTAAAGTAATTCAGAACATAGGGGTAAGGAAGACAGTGTCTATATTGTAGAACCACACATACTCTTTCAGATCAATGGAAGAAAGGTTTCTTTGGTATGGAACTGAAATTCTCTGTAGTGCATAATCTAATTCAACCAATCTGTATAGCTCATTTGAAGAAATGAAACACAGGGAGCACAGAATAAGAAAGAGGTCCTTTAATCCTGTATAGATTACTGTAATACCTGGATACATCCTAGAGTGTATTAAGCAGATAATCAAAAAGTATTGGCAAAGTCCCCTGAGGGATGGGAGAAAGAACATGGAACTATTAAACCTTACTATCAGGGAATCCTCTGATACTGTGTCAAACTTTAGGAACACTCAAATCAATAGGCCATACCCTCAATCATGAGGCTTACTTGTGTGAAGCTTATGTAGGTAGCCGAGAAGCTTAGACTACCTATAGGTATGCCTAAGAGTTACTTCTGGAGGACCTCTTTTGTCGCTCAGATGTGGCCTCACTCTCTCTAAGTCCAACTCTGCAAGTGAAATCATTGCTCTCCTCCCTACGTGGGACATGACATCCAGGGGTGAAAGTCTCCTTGGCAACATGAAAATGACTCCTAGGGATGAATCCAGACCTGGTACCATGGGATCAACAATTTCATTCTGATCAAAAGGGGGGAAAAGAAGTGTAACTAATAAAGTATCAGTGGCAGAGAGAGCTCAAAAAGAGTTGAGAGGCTACTCTGGAGGTTGTTCTTACACAAGCTTCAGGTAGACCTTGCTACCTATCATAACCTGCCAACGCCCAACCAGGACCATTCCAGCCAAAGAACACCTAGGGCAATATATAAGATTACATAAAGGTTCCAGGCAGTAGAGTAACTTTCCAGAAATCTACAACCTCCAGATGTGTCCTGGTCCAGATAAGTCCTGAAACCTAACCCAGCCTCTCCCGAACATCAGATAGTTCTATTTCTCTACCCCATATTAGTGACAGACCCTTCCAATATCAAAAATTTAGAATTGCCATAGCCCAAACACTGCTAAAGAGAGGGATGGAAAGATCAAAGGTGGTGGAGTTATACAGAGAATATAGGATTTAACAAAAGAATATGAATGCTGAATCATTAAACTGATTTCTCTTTTAGTCTCCAGTATTTAAAAAAAATTTTTTTTTAAACATAACAACATACAAACACAAACATTCTTACCATATGATCATTCCATCTTGGTAAATAATCAATAACTTACAATATCATCACATAGTTGTAGTCTCCAGTATTTTAGAGCAGCTAGAAGTAAAAACCTAAAACTGTGGAATAGTAACCCATGTCAAACTCTGAAATATGTTCTATAACTAATTGTAGTGTTGTGCTTTGAAATTCATAGCTTTTTTGTATATATGTTATTTTTCACAAAAAAAGAAGGGAAAAAGTCAATTGTGATGATAAAAAAATATTTAAGCCCTCTAGCCTCCCATATTCTGGAACAGTTAGAAGGAAAAAAACGAGAGGCTTATATGGTAGCCCATGACAAACTCTGGGATCTGTCCTGTAACCACTTGTTGAAGAGTGCTTTGAAAACTACTGCTTTTTTATTTCTTTGTTTTGTATATGTTATACTATACAATAAAAAAAGTTAAAAATTAAAAAAAAAAGTCTGACAATACCACTATGTGGAGCAAAAATACACTCTTACGTAGTGCTGGTGTCAGTATAACCTGGAATAAACTCTGGAAACCAATTTGGCCTAATACAGTTGAAATATGCATACTCCAAGATCCAGCAATCTCTCCCATGTATACACAGTAGACAAATTCTTGTGTATATGTATTAGGAAACATGCAGTTGAATATTCATAATCTGTAACAGGAAAAAGAAACCTATAGGTTCATTAATAGTAGAATGGATAAGTAAATTGTAGTATGCTTGTATAATGGAATACTATAAGTTACAAAGAAAAGAACAGCTATATACATCTACATGGATGAATCTTAAAGGAATACTGTGGAATGAAAAAAGCAAGTCATAGATAAATGTACACAGTATGATTATTCCACTTATATAAAGTTCAAAAATAGCAAAACTAAGCATCACAATCATTGGTATATACAAATGGTAAAACTACGAAGAAAAGCAAGGATATGTTTAACATAAAAAACACATCAGAGGTAACTCAAGGAGGGAGCTTTGGGGATGTGATCCAAGAGGGACATATAAAGGAGTTCAAAGGTACTGATAATATTCCATTTCTTAGCCTGTTTGATATATAAACATTGTACAGACATATAAAATATTCTTGTACAGAAACTTGTTTATTAGTAAAAAGACGGGAGTAAAGAGGAAATATCCAAACAAGCGTTATGATTTTCTACCACCAAGCAACAACTGTGATGATTAAAATAGATGGATAGTTTCACCTTCTATCCAAATTTTTAGATATGGAAAAAAATTCTATGGACTTGATGCAGATTCTGTTTTACACAGATTTTTAGAAAGTAATCATTTATGAAGGTCTCTCTTATAGACATAATTATACTCTTGTACTAATTCATGAATGTGCATTGGAGGTCACTTTCTACAGAGTACGTAATGAATGGACTGTATCAATATTTGTTTTACAAGTAGTGTGAAACCAATGGAAGTCACCAAATCAAACCTCTGAAAGGGACTTAAGTTCAGAGACAGCAGGCCAAATCTTAATTCTTTTCATTTTACATGAGGAAGGATGTCTGGAGAGTTTGCCTTTTAGGCTTGAGAATTACTTAGTTCATGGAAACTCACAGTCTGTTAGACAGTATATTAAAAGAGGAAGGGACCTTAAAGATGCTGTCTCTACCCCTCAATTTTAAAAAGGAGAAGTTAATTACTTTCCAGAATTACTCAGTGAGTTCATCGTAGACCAGCACAGAACCTAGTAGCCTTATTTACTTTTTTTCTAATAAGACTAAATTTATTGAATACCCTAGTAAAAGTTTTGATTGTAAGTATCCAACAGTATAAAAAGTACAAAACAGATTTGTAGATTTCTAATATATTAATACAAAGTGCATGACTACATACAGTACATCCTATAGGTAAAGAAAAGGTAGAAGGGGAAAAAGAAAACTGTGGTTGAGGTCTAGTAATAAAATAAATAAATAAATAAATACAGAAGTGATGATTCGTATTATAGTATATTCTACCACCAATACTGCAGTCAAAATGTACCAAAGAAATAAAATAAAATAAAATTAAAAAAAAACCCATTTCAAATAAAACTCAGGAGGAAGATGATAATGGCTGGGACTCTTGTAATACACCTCAAAGGCTTTGGGAGAGCCAACGCAACTCATTGTGTAGCCTGTGCATTTGATGATCTGTAGCATACAGTTTTTTCCAAAAGGAAGAAATATAGAATCTTAAGTTTAGTTTAAGAACTATAGAACTATCGGGTGCCTATAAAAAGTGGCTCATTCCTTATCATACTACCCAATTTTAAAATTCAGTTTTAAAAATAAGCACTGAGTCATGTTACCATTATAAGGTAGGCAAAAATGTTCCTCCCCTCATGAAGTAGTATTTTTTCCTCATATTTTAGAAATGAGGCAATGAGAGTACTTTGGTTTGGATTCAAGTGAGCGGCTTTTAATAAATATAGAATTGAAGAGCTCCCATTCAGGATTTATTTATCACCTAACATATCAATGTTCAGAAAGCCTGACTAAAAGAAGCCAAACCAAAACCAACCCACTCAAGCATTAACAAACACCTCTTTTCTTCTTGTAGAATTTTACTTTAAATATTGAAAAGAAAAAAAAACCCTAATAGGTTAAAACAGGTTAAATACCCCCTCTACACAGATAAAGTTGACAAAGGTCAACTGAAGTATTCCCGAGCTAAAACTGAATTGTGCAGATTTTCAATACTGTCACCAGTCATACAACACAAACACAATTATATACACACGAGGCAAGCCCTCTAAGAAATGTGACCCAAGAAGCATTAACCTTTGTTTTATGCCATCCTGAAGACTTGCACATTTTATTTTTGAGACACTTTTAATAGTGTGTGTTCTCTACCATGTGGTAATGCTTTGGTACTATTCACATAAGATCACTTATTCTGAAGAAGAGGAGCTTTGATTCTGCTTTAGAAGTCTCATAAAAATCATAATCTTTATCAAATATTAATATGAAAGTGACACAGAATGCAACATTTACAGTCATTTTACCTCTCTGTATATTTAGTAACTACTTTTTCTTTCAAGGTATTTGCACCAAAAAGCTTAGTCTGTCCTGCTTAATACTCAGTAGTACAGGACTGAATAATCAGAACCTTGGCAGGACCTTAATATTTTAAAATTATTAACAAATACCTCTAGGGGCAAGTCCATATTATTGAATTATGACAAATTTACTATCATGAGGGAATACAAATGTAGCCAGCCATCTTAAAAAATGCCCCAACCACTGCTTCTCAATATAGAAAAGACTAAAACTACATACGATTTATCATACAGCAAATGCCATTTCTGTCCCCTGAAATTCCCCTAGTTTCATTCATGAGAAGGGGATTTAAAAAACGACTTAAAGAACACTTTACAGCAGCATTCAGCTTTCCTATGAAATACTCCGCATCTTAAATATTATATATACTTCTCTTTATCTTTTAGTAAGCTAGACACTGGCTTCAGAGTTTATGGAACTGGGGGGGGGCGAAATAACCCATTCAAAATCAATTCTAGATATTGCCCTTTGGCAGAATAGCAAATATCCAAGTTAAAAATAGGAGGGTCACTTTGTTGCTTTGTTGTCTTTCCAAGAAAACAATTTTTTTTTTTATTCCCCTTCTACATATAAACCTCAGTCACCACTCCTGAGTGGAGATGGGTAGAGGCTCTGGCCCCTGCTCCTCTGGCTTCTCAGCAGCTGTTTTCTTATTGCTGCAGCAAGGCTTGAATAAGTGTGTGTCAATGAGGACTTCCCCAAAACAACCTTTATAGATAATCCCACAACATATTTTCAGTCTTTTCCAGTATGTGAGATCTAAAAAGGAAAAGACCGGAATTCCATTAAAGCCAGAAGCCATCTCAGTATCTGAGCCATCATCTGACTGGTTACTGTAACAAGGAGATTGGGCTGGGACGCACTTGAGGTGGTACTGTGAGCATCAGAATTGCGGTGTAAAAATTCTTTCTGCAGTTTACTAATCTGGTTGCTTTTTATCCTGTTTCCAGACAGAGTTTTCACTTTCTTTGGTTTCAATGTAGTCTTTAGACTGGGTCCTGCCCTTGCATCTACCAGATGATTCCAGTTTTGTTTTGTTTTTTAATCCTGCTGGAAGTTTCTTCCATCTTTTCACAAGCAAGACACAGGCATTGCAGATATCTCCTGAACGAGTCTCATACAACCTTCCAAAAGCAGCTGTTCCACGCACAATAACGTTCCTAAGGTACAGAGTGCACACCAGGTCAGCCCCCCTTCAGCTGCTCCCTCCTCCTCAACTGCCTTGTCTAGAAAGATTGTCTCCTGCAGTTCTGCAGTTGCTACGGCTGGCAGTGCAAGTGCAGATTCTACTTTTTAGTCTTATTTACTTTTAATCCAGTATTCTCTACATGAGGCTTTTCATTCTAGTACCCAGCATTATAATACCACAGTTGTTAAGATTGGGCTCTTGAGCCAGGAAGACCTGAGTTCATACCCAGCTTGGCTACCTATTAACTGTGCGTGACCTTTGGAAAATAAAATTACTTAATCTCTCAGAACCCTAATTATAAATGTGTACAACGGAGATGCCAGTTCTTATTTCACAGGGCTTATGTGAGCATTAAATGAGATCATCTACATATGCTTCATACAATGCTTGGTCCTCAATAAATACTAAATATTAACTATTGCTGTTTGTTACTAAAAGCATAAAATAGCATCTTAAACTCTCCTGATACATAAAAAGATTCAAATACCCTACGATGGAATATTATTTGACCACAAAAAAGAATGAAGTACGGATACATGCTACAACATGGATAAAACTTTGAAAACATTATGCAAAGTGAAAGATGCCAATCTAAAAAGAACATATATTATATGATTCCATTTATATGACATGTCCAGAATAGGCAAATATAGAGACATAAAGTAGATTAGTGGTTGGCTTACAGCTGAAGGAGTTGCAGAGTATGGTGGGTATTTAGTGGATGACAGCTAAAGGGTATGGGGTTTCTTCTCAGGTGATGAAATGTTCTGAAATAGATGGTAGTGATGATTGTGTAACTCTGTGAATATACTCAAAACCACTGAATTGTATACTTCAAAGGGTGAATTGTATGGAAGGGAAACTGTATCTCAATAAAGTTGTGAAACAAAAAAATAACAAAAGCATAATGAATAAAAGGTTTTCTTTATACCAGACACTCTCCATTTAAATTCTTCTAATTTTGATGGTCCTTTGAAACAGTTTTATTCACCCACCATACAACCCATCCTGAATGTACAATCAATGGTTTTTGGTATAATCAGAGTTGTACATTCATCACCACTGTTGATATGAGAAAATTCTCATTTCTTCTGAAAAAAAAAATCCCATAGTTCATATATCCCCCCTTTACTGACAATTAGCTTTGCCATAATGCCTTTGTTACAGCTAATGAAAGAATACTGCAATGTTACTGTTAACTATAGATTCTTAGTTTGCAGTTGTGATAGTTAGGTCAGGTGTCAGCTTGGCCAGGTGATGGTGCCCAGTTGTTCTACTTCTGGGGAGTTCAATCACCAGCATGTGAAATTCATCAATGACTGATTATGTCTGCGACTGGGTAAGGGGAATGCCTTCCAAAATGAGTGAGGCTTAAAAGGAGAGGCCAGAAGGTAGAGACGGAGCTCAGCTCAGAGCAGCTCAGACCCAGACGTTTGGAGATGTAGAAAAGAATTGCCCTGGGGAGAGCCCTTTGAACCCAGAAGTCCATAAAGACGGCCAGCAGACGTCACCCTGTGCCCCTCCATGTGACAGAGAAACTCAAATGAAAGCTATATGCCTTCCCTCCAAGGAACTGTAAATTTGTAACTAAATAAATCCCCTTTATAAAAGTTAAAAAAAAAAAACAAACTTAATTTAAAAACATACTTTTAAAATGGAAAAGTATAGAAAATAACAGAACAGATACCCGTGTACTCTCACTCACATTTAACAGATGTCAATATTTTATCTTATCAGCTCCAGATCTCTCTTTTTCTTTTCTTTCAGAAATAAAACAGATTCAGCTGTTGATAGCCCTTCTACAAATGATCCTTCAAAATAATCCTTTTCATATAGGAAGTAGACTGTTAATTCAGAAGGGTGACTGTTATATTGGCAATGTGACAGGCAAATAAAGTGATGACAATATAAGACAACCCAGAATAGTATCACATAGCCCAGGCATGTTCATGATATACCAGTGTTCTAGTTAGAATTATTATTTAATATTTTGAAAAGTTTGGAGAAGGTCAATCACCTCTCAATGCCTCATCATCTGTTTTCCTTTTATGATAAAACTATAGCTTACCTGTGAGAGCAGAGTCTGCATTACTGAATTAGCCAGCTGAGAGTTCCTTCGAAGGACATCATAGAACCCCTAAAGGGAATCAAATAGAAAAAAAAAATTCTTTAACAGAGATACTAGTGATCTGGATAATAACTTTTAAAAAACACTATCTTTTTAAAAAGATCTGGTAAAATACTTATAAAATTCCCATTTTAACCAAGTATAATATTATACAACTCAGTGGTGTTAATTACTTTCAGGAAGTTGTGCTACCATCAATAGCATCCATTACCAGAACTCTTCCATCACCCCAAACAGAAACTTTGTGCCCATTAAACTTTTGAAAGTTTTCATTTTTAAACTTTCAAAATTATGAGACAGTTGCAAAAACGACGCAAAACTTATAGAGAACTCCAACATATTCTCCACCCAGATCCAAGGCTCTATTAACTTATAACATTTTGCCACATTTGCCATATGATTCTATCTATTCATCTATCTAGCTAGCCATTTATTTTCTGAACATTTGAGAGTTTTATTTTATGCTTCTTGAACACAATAGTTCCATGTCCATTTCCTGAGAACAAAGATATTCCCTTATGTAACCACCTTTAGTACAGTTATCAAGCTCAAACAACTTAACACTGATAAAAAGCTTAAGTCTATATTCCAGTTTTTATCATTATCCCAATAATATCCTTTTGGGCCTTTTCTCCTCTATTATTTGTTTTAGTTCAGGATCATGGATTGCATTTAATTGTTACTGTCTCTTTAGTTGCTCTTTTTTTTTAATATTATGGAAATATATATATATAAATCATAAACTTTTTCATCTTCACTACTCTCATGCATAGCATTCAGTGGGATTAATCACATTCACAATGTTGAGCTACCCTACTACCAGCCATTATCGGAACTGCTCCATCACCCCAAGCAGAAACCCTACACCCATATGCATTAACTCCCCATTCCCTGACCCTACCCAAACCCTAGTTTAACCTGTTTCTTCTACTTTCTGTCCTTATAAATTTGTTTATTTTTGCTATTTAAGATAAGCAGGATCATATAATATCTGACCCTTTGTGAATGACTTATTTCACTCAACATGAGGTCTTCAAGGATTATTATTTAGTATCACGCACCAGCATTTAAGGCTGAATAATATTCCATTGTATACCACAATTTTTTTATCTATTTGCCTGCTGATGGACACTTGGGTTGCTTCCACCTTTTGGCTATTGTGAATAATCCTGTTATGAACATTGGTGAACAAATATCTAACTGTCCATGTCCTTGTATTCAATTCTTTTGTATATCTACCTAGAAGTGGTATTGCCAGGTCGTGCATAGCTCTGTTTAACTTTCTGAGAAAGCACCAAACTGTCTTCCACAGTGGCTGTACCATTTTACATTCCTACAAGCAATGTTCTAAGGTTCCCATTTTTCCACATCCTTTCCAGTACTTATTTTCCGTTGTTTTTTTTTTTTAAATAAGAGCCATTCTAGTGGGTGTGAGGTGGTATCTCACTGCAGTTTTGATGGGTATTTCCCTTAACTTAATATTGTTAAGACGTAAATACTCTCACAGCAATGTACAGATTTGATCCAGGCAGTCAAAATTCTAATAAACTTTTTCAGAGACATGGAAAAGCTTATAATCAAATTCATATAGAAGGACAAGGGACCCCAAGTAGCAAAAAAACAATGAAATTTAAGAAAAAAGTAGGATTCATATTTCCCAATTACAAAGCAACAGTGATCAAAACTGTGACGTACTGGCATAAGGACCAACATACAGACCAATAGAATAGAACTGAGTTCACAAAAATAAACCAACACATCTACTGGCAACTGATTTCTGACGAGGGAGCCAAGTTGACTCAGTGGGGAAAGAATGATTTCTTCAAAAAATGGTGCTGCGAAAACTGACTATCCAATGCAAAAGAATGAAAGTGGACCTTACCTCATACCATATATAATAATGGACTCAATCCCTTGATGCTGAGTCCTAACTCATTCTGGGATTTCTGTCGCACGTTGCCAGGGAGGTTTATACCCCTGGGAGTCATGTTCCAAGGAGAGAGGGGGAAGGCAGTGAGTTTGCTTGCCATGCTGGCTGAGAGAAGGATAGGCCACATCTGAGCAACAGAAGAGGTTCTCTGGGGTGACTCTCAGGCCTAATTTTAAGTAGGCTTAGCTTATCCTTTGTGGGGATAAGTTTCATATGAACAAATCCCAAGACTGAGGGCTAGGCCTATTGATTTGGTTATGCCCACTGCTTGCAAGAGTATCAGGAATTCTCTAGATGGGGAAGTGGAATTTTCCCCCTTTATCACTGTTCCCCCAAGGGTTTGCAAACACTTTTTACTCATTGTTCAAATCACTCTGGGATTTATCAGGGTATCACTCTGGACGAAACTACAAAAACACATACCATATTCAAGGTTTCATGTACTTATGGTGTTCAATTAAACTGTCCATATGTGTTATATTAGGAAATGCACTAGTCAAAATATATATTTTGTAAAAAATAAACATTTTTTCTTTAGTCTCACACATAAGTTAAAGTTTTAAAATATGACTTACCATCTGTTTTCAACACCCTGCAATATTGACATTCCTTTGTTCTTCCTCATGCAAAAACATTTTCTAATTGATATATTTAGTCATTATCATTGTACACTCTAGGCATTCCTAGATTATACCATCTCAGTCTTTATTGTCTATTTTTCCTTCTGATTTCATTTGTGCCTCCAGCCTTCCTCCATCTATCATTTTCATATTCAGCTTCATTCAGTGTACTTATATTATTGTGCTACAATCAGGTAGTATTGTGCTATCTACTTCTGAATTTTTACAATCAGTCCTATGGCACATCTGCATCCCTTCAGCTCCAATTACACCACATCTATCCTATTTCTATCTCTTGATGGCCTCTGTTCTTAACTGAAATTCTCCAAGTTCATTCATTAATGTTAGTTCATATCAGTGAGACCATACAGTATTTGTCCCTTTGTTTCTGCCTAATCTCACTCAGCATAATCTCTGCAAGGTCCATCCATGTTGTTACATGTTTCATGACTTTATTCTGTCTTACAGCTGCATAATATTCCACCGTATATATATACCACAGCTTGTTTAGCCACACATCTGTTGGTGGAAATTTGGGCTGTTTCCATCTCTTGGCAATTGAAAATAATGCTGCTATAAACACTGGTGTGCAAATGTCTGTTTGTGTCCTTGCACTCATGTCTTCTGAGACAAATGGCATTGCTGGGTCATGTGGCAATTCTATACTTAGCTTCCTGAGGAACTGCCAAACTGCCTTCCACAGTGGTTGTACCATTGACATTCCTACTAACAGTGGCTAAGTGTGCCTCTTTCTCCACAACCTCTCCAGCACTGGTCGTTTTCTGTTTTATTGATAATGGCCATTCTGGTGGGTATGAGATGAAATCTCATTGTGGTTTTGATTTGCATTTCCCTAATAGCCAGGGAAGTTGAGCATCTTTTCATGTGCATTTAGTCATTTGTATTTTCTCTTCTGAGAAGTCTCTGTTCATGTCTTTTGTCCATTTTGTAATTGGGTTATCTGTCTTTTTGTTGTTGAGTTGAACAATCTCTTTATATATTCTGGATACTAAACTCCTATGTGAGATATCGTTTCGAGATATTGTCTCCCATTGTGTAGGATGTCTTTTCACTTTCTTGACGAAGTTCTTTGATGCACAAAAGTATTTAATTTTGAGGAGTTCCCATTTATCTATTTCTTTTGTGCTTTGGGTGTAAGAACTAGGAAACCACCTCCTATTATAAGGTTTATAAGATATCTCCCCATATTTTCTTCTGAAAGTTTTATGTTCTTAGATCTAAAGTTCAGGTCTTTGATCCATTTTGAGTTAATTTTTGTATAGGGTGTGAGATATGGATCCTCTTTCATTCTTTTGCATGTTGATATCCAGTTTTCCAAGCACCACTTATGGAAGAGACCATTCTGTCCCAGGTGAGCTGGCTTGACTGCCGTATCAAAGATCAACTGTCCGTAGATGAGGGGATCTATATCTGAACACACTATTTCATTCCACTGGTCAGTATATCTATTTTTATGCCAGTACCATGCTGTTTTGACCACTGTAGCTTTGTAATATGCCTTAAATACAGGTAGTGTGAGACCTCTGACTTTATTTTTCTTTCTCAGGATATTTTTACCTATTTGGGGCATCCTGCCCCTTTCATATAAATTTGGTTGTTGGTTTTTTTATTTCTGCAAAGTAAGCTTTTGGGATTATAAATGGTATTGCATTGAATCTATAAATCAATTTAGGTAGGACTGACATCTTAACTACAGTTAGTCTTCCAATCCATGAACACAGTATGCCCTTCCATTTATTTAGGTTTTCTGTGATTTCTTTTAGCAATTTCTTGTGGTTTTCTTGGCATAAGTCTCTTATATTCTTTGTTAAATTTATTCCTAAATATTTTATTCTTTTGGTTGCAACTGTAAATGGAATTTTTTTCTTGATTTCCCCCTCAGATTGCTCATTACTAGTGTACAGAAATACTACAGATTTTTGAGTGTTGATCTTGTAAGCAGCCACTTTGCTATATTCATTTATTAGCTCTTGTAGTTTTGCCATGGATTTTTCAAGATTTCCAACATATAGCATCATATCATCTGCAAACAGTGAGAGTTTTACTTCTTCCCTTCCAATTTGATGCCTTGTATTTCTTTGTCTTGTCTAATTGCTCTGGCTAGAACTTCCAAAACAATGTTGAATAAGAATGATGACAGTGGACATCCTTGTTTTGTTCCTGATCTTAGGGGGAAAGTTTTCAGTTTTTCCCCATTGAGGATGATGTTAGCTGCGGGTTTTTCATACATTCCCTTTATCATGTGAGGAAGTTCCCTTCTATTCCTATCCTTTGAAGTGTTTTCAACAGGAAAGGATGTTGAATTTTGTCAAATGCCTTTTCTGCATCAATCGAGATGATCATGTGATCTTTCTGCTTTGATTTGTTGATATGGTATATTACATTAATTGATTTTCTTATGTAGAACCATCCTTGCAAACCTGGGATGAATCCTACTTGGTCATGGTGTATAATTCTTTTAATGTGCTGCTGGATTCAATTTGCAAGAATTTAGTTGAGGATTTTTGCATCTATATTCCATTAGAGAGATTGGTCTGTAATTTTCTTTTCTTATAGTTTCTTTGTCTGGCTATGGTATGAGGGTAATGTTGGCTTCATAGAATAGTTAGGTACCCTTCCCTCCGCTTCAATTTTTTTGAAGAGATTGAGCAGGATTGATATTAATTCTTTCCTGAATATTTGGAAACATGTGAAGCCATCTGGTTCTGGACTTTTCTTTCTTGGGAGCTTCTTAATGACTAATGTAATTTCTTTACATGTGATTGGTTTGCTGAGATCGTCTGTTTCTTCTAGAGTCAATGTTGGTTGTTCATGCCTTTTTAGGAAGTTATCCATTTCATCTACATTGTCCAGTTTATTAGCATCAAGTTGTTCATAGCATCCTGTCATTACCTCCTTTATTTCTGTGGGGTCAGTGGTTATGTCTCCTTTTTCATTTCCAATTTTATTTATTTGCATCCTTTCTCTTCTTTTTATCAACCTTGCTAAAGGTCCATCAATCTTAACGATCTTCTCATAAACCAACTTCTGGTTTTGTTGATTTTCTCGATTGTTTTCATGCTCTTAATTTCATTTATTTCTGCTCTAATCTTCGTTATTTCCTTTTGCTTGCTTTGGCGTTAAGTGGCTGTTCTTTCTCTACTTCTCCCAAGTGAACAGTTAATTCCTCAATTTTTGCTCTTTCTTCTTTTTTGATATAGGCATTTAGGGCAATAATTTTCCCTCTTAGCAATGCTTTTGCTGCATCCCATAAATTCTGATATGATTTGTGTTTTTGTTTTCATTTGTCTCGAGATATTTACTGATTTCTCTTGTAATTTCTTCCTTAACCCACTGGCTGTTCAAGAGTGTGTTGTTGAGCCTCCACATATTTGTGAATTTTCTGGCACTCAGCCTATTATTGATTTCCAACTTCATTCCTTTATGATCTGAGAAAATGTTTTATATGATTTCAATCTTTTTAAATTTATTTAGACTTGCTTTGTGACCCAGCATATGACCTATCCTTGAGAATGATCCATGAGCACTTGAGAAAAAGGTGTATCCTGCTGTTGTGGGGTGTAATGTTCTATAAATGTCCGTTAAATTTAGTTTGTTTATTGTATCATTCAAATTCTCTGTTTCTTTATCGATCCTCTGTTCTAGTTTGCTAGCTGCTGGAATGCAATATACCAGAAACGGAATGGCTTTTAACAAGGGGAATTTAATGAGTTGCTAGTTTACAGTTCTAAGGCTGAGAAAATGTCCCAATTAAACAAGTCTAAAGAAATGTCCAATCAAAGGCATCCAGGGAAAGATATCTTGGTTCAAGAAGGCCGATGAAGTTTAGGGTTTCTCTCTCATCTGGAAGGGCATGTGGCGAATACGGCGTCATCTGCTAGCTTTCTCTCCTGGCTTCTGGCTTCATGAAGCTCCCCGGGAGGCGTTTTCCTTCTTCATCTCCAAAGGTCGCTGGCTGGTGGACTCTCTGCTTCATAGTGTTGCTCTCTCTGAATCTCTTTCTCCAAAATGTTTCCTCTTTTATAGGACTCCAGTAAACCAATCAAAACCCACTCAAATGGGTGGAGACATGTCATCTCTTAATCCAGTTTAACAACCACTCTTGACTAAACCACATCACCCAGGGAGATGATCTCATTACAGTTTCAAACATACAGTATTGAATAGAGATTATTCTACCTTTATGAAATGCGATTTATATTAAAACATGGCTTTTCTTAGGGGGCATACTTCCTTTCAAACCAGCACATCCTCTGCCTAGATGATCTGTTCATTGACAAGAGTGGGGAATTGAAGTCTCCAATTACTATGGTAGATGTGTCTATTTCTCTTTTCAATGTTTGCCTCATATATTTTGGAGCACTCTGGCTTGGTGCATAAATATTTATGATTGTTATGTCTTCTTTTGAATTGTTCCTTTTATCAATACAAACTGTCCTTCTTCGTCTCTTTTAACCATTTTGCATTTGAAGTCTAATTTGTTGGATATTAGTATAGTTACTCCTGCTCTTTTCTGATTGTTATTTGCATGAAATATGTTTTCCCAACCTTTCATTTTCAACCTATGTTTATCCTTGGGTCTAAAATATGTCTCCTGTAGACAGTATATAGATGGGTCCTGTTTTTTAATCCATTCTGCCAGTCTCTGTCTTTTGATGGAGGAATTTAATCCATTAACAGTTAGTGTTATTACAGTAAGGACAGTAATTTCTTCTATGATTTTGCCATTTGGATTTTATATGCCATATCTAATTTTTCTTCTTTTTACCTTTACTGATAGTCTTCATTTCTACATTTTTCTCCACACCTCTCTCTTTGGTCTTTTCCTATCTGTATCTAGTGCTCCCTTTAGTATTTCTTGCAGAGTTGGTCTCTTGGCCATGAATTTTCTCAGTAATTTTTTTGCCTGAAAATGTTTTCATTTCCCCCTCATTTGTTTTTTAATTGTTTTTGTTTCTTTTGCATGGGCAGGCACTGGGAATCACATTCAGGTCTCCGGCATGGTAGGCTAGAACTCTGCCTGCTGAGCCACCATAGCCCACCCTCCCTCTCATTTCTAAAGGACATTTTTGGTGGATACAGAATTCTCAGTTGGCAGTTTTTTTCTTTTAGTATCTTAAATATATCATACCACTGTCTTCCCGCACCCATAGTTTCTACTGAGAAATCCATGCATAGTTTTATTGGGCTTCCCTTGTATGTGATGGATTGCTTTTCCTTGCTGCTTTCAAAATTCTCTTTTTCTCTTTGACCTCTGACATTCTGATTAGTAAGTATCTTGGAGTACGTCTATTTGGGTCTATTCTGTTTGGGGTACGCTGCACTTTTTGGATCTATAATTTTAAGTCTTTCATAAGAGTTGGGAAATTTTCAGTGATAATTTCCTGTTAGTTTTTCTCCTTCTTTTCCCTTCTCTTGTCCTTCTGGGACACCTACACCTATCTTCGTGTGCTTCATGTTATCATTCAGTTCCCTGAGTCCCTGCTCATACTTTTCCATTCTTTTCCCTATATTTTCTTTAGCTCGTCTTATTTCAGATGTCCCATCCTCCAGTTCACTAATCCTATCTACTGCCCCTTGAAATCTAACCTTGTAGGTTTCCACTGTTTTTTTCTTCTCTTCTACTGTGTCTTTCATTCCTGTAAGTTCCATGATTTGTTTTTTCAGACTTTTGATTTCTTCTTTTTGTTCATCCTTTGCCTTCTTTATATCCTCCCTCAATTTACTGATGTGATTTTTGATGAGATTTTCCAAGATTGTTTGATATCCTGAATTAACTGCTTCAACTCCTGTATCTCATTTGAATTGTTGGTTTGTTCCTTTGACTGGGCCATATCTTCAATTTTCCTAGTATGATTCATTATTTTTTGCTGGCATCTAGACATTTAATTTCCTTAATTAGTTTATTCTGGAGATTGTTTTCACTTTTTTACCTAGGATTTTCTTGCTGGATGGTTTTGTTGTCTATCTGTTCTTTGACATTCAGTTCAGCTAATTCTAGACCTCTAGGCTTAGGTTTTGTTTAACAGATCAGAATTTTTCAGTTCTTGTTTTGTTTCTTGCCCTCCTTGTATGGTGCCTTTTTTTTTTCCACTTAGGAGGGTCTACTTAGGTATTACAGATCCCAGTTAGATTTTCCCAGACCACACTGGTCTCCTCTCAGGAGGAAAGAGTCACCTCCATCAGTTTTCCCTGAGGGTGAGACCCAGCAGGCTGACACACTTTCCTTTGAAGCCTCTAGACTCTGTTTTTCTTATCCTCCCCAGTATGTGGTGCTTGTCTGCCTGCAGGTCCCACTAGCATAAAGTGATAAGGTGCCTTTAACTTCAGCAGACTCTCCCTGCTGGGGGGTGGTTGAGACAGAGGAGAAGTTATAGCCTGTTTTTTTTAATCACTTCCGTTTTCCAGACCCTGGGGTCTGAATTCCTTGAGGGAGGGGATCCACCGGAGCTGGGCCCCAGCCCTACCCTAGGGAAAACACAGCCTCCAGACAAGCTCTCAAAGAGGCTTAATTCCACCCTTGCCTGGGGCAGTTGGAGATTGAGAAGTCTCACAGTTGTATCAAAAGAGCAGTCAAGCCGTAGAAACACAGCCAGAAAAAAAAATCCTTTTCAGAGCAGGATCCCCACTCCTTAGGTTTGCCAATCAAGAGGTGAAGTTGGTATGCTGCTCTACGTATCCCCAGGTCCTATGTGCCCCCTCCTTTACTTCAGGGCCCAGACCCTTTCAAGTATTTATACTGTCCAATTCAAATGCCCTCTTCGTTTTTTTTTTTCTTCCTCTTTTTCTGTCAGTCCTGCCCCATCATCACTGGGGCAAACCTAACAATCTTAGCTTTTACTCGAGTTTCAGCTGAACTGGGGACCTATTTTTAGCAATCAGAATTTGTTAATTAATTCCACAATTGGAGCTTGGTTGAGTTCAGCCCCTTGCTGTTCGTAAAGTCTGTTTCCTTTCCCCTCTGGGAACACACCCGTTGGGGAGGGGTACCAGCCTCTGCAGCTTGGGGGACTCACAATTTTGGGTGGGACAGCAGCTGGTCCAGCTTGTCCAGACTGGTGTATGCTGTGTGTCTGGTCACTGATATAGCCCCAGCAATTGTTCTGTACTGTTCCTGGCTATTTACTAGCTGCTCTGGAGGATGAACTAAATTCCACAGTTCACTAAGCTTCCATCTTGGACCAGTGCTTAAGTTTTTATGCTATGTTAGGTAAACAAAAATTTGAAATTATAGGCAATAAATTAAGAGTATCATTTGTATAAAAGAAATGACAAGAAATTCCAATGGCAGGTTCATACTCAATATACAAAGCGTATAAAACAAAACAATAAAAAGAACTTGGCTTTAAATCAAAAGACTTCGAAAGTAACAGTACATTTAGATATTTCATGTTAAAATAAAATGTTTAAGGTATCTGAACAATTCTCTATGATTCTCCACCTTAATAAAATGTTTGGCTAACCATGATTACCTATTGGTGCTAATTATATCTAATAAGAGCAGTCCTACTGTATTTTTATAATCAGGAAAAAATTATTCAAATAAAAATGAGTAAAGAGCAGGGTGGGCCATGGTGCCTCAGCAGGCAATGTTCAGCAAAACAACCAGATGACCGTCAATGGGTGAATGGCCAACGAACTGTTGTGTATTCAAACCAAGGAATGTTATTCAGCAATAAAGAAGAAGGAACTACCAATACACAAAACACCCTAGATAAGTGTTCAGGGAATTACAGCTAAAAAGATTATACTGAGGAATTCCGGGAAGATGGATAGGCCGAGTTCACCCCTGCTCAAAAAAAAACAAACAAATAAATAAAAGGAGTATTTGTTGGAGCTTTTTTTTTACACCCTTTCCCTTCTAATAACTTACCTCATAAAGCATGAGTCGAACATCAGCCTGCTGTCCTAAGCATCGTCTCAAACTATCCATGATCTCAAGGCAAAACGTTTCATTGGCGACAGAATTGTAATGGCTATGAACATCCACTTGGACCTGAAAGGAAAAGTGGCTGGCTTATGTCTACTTTACTACAGTAGTTTCCATTAAGGAGGTAAAATGAACCTGTGTCCTTGGTCATAAAAACTTAAAATTAGTTTTAGCCATATGCTAAAACCCAGGACCGAGACAGACATTCAACACCATGCTGTGATCACTGTCACTGATTTGGACTAAGAATTTTCAAGCACTTCAACAAAATCAACATTTCCCCATTCCTGGAGGTTTTCTTTGGCAATGTTAGCTGCTTAGGAAGACACACTTTTTATTTCATTCTATTAGAATCCAGCAGTCATATTATACTGGATTTTATTTAAAAGGCCTAAAAGACTTCCTTAAATGTCTTGTATAGCAAGAAATTTTTTTTCTGATCATAAAAGTACAAGTTTTTTTTTGCTTCCACAAATTACTGAGAAGTTTAGAGATAGACAGGTGGAATGCTTTTAGTTTAGAAATGGAAATGTCAGTGAACTGACATCCTTTGCCTGACTTACATAATAAAATCAGCAATTATAGAACCAGAATTTCTAATCCTTATTCCTGGCAGCATATAAGACTGGGATCAAATCTTAGTTCTACCACTTACTGGTCACCTTGGACAAATTATTTAACCTCTCAGCTTCAGTTTCCTCATCCTAAAAATGGAGATATTATAGAATAGTTTTTGCCCTGAGAGGATTAATGTGAAAATTAAATGAGAATGTCAAACACTTAACACAGTGGCCAGCAAGGTGTTATTCAAGAGAAATAAAATACAAACCACAAATGCAAGCCACATATGTAATTTAAAAGTTCCTAGTAGCCACATTTTAATAAAGTAAAAAGAAATAAATTTAGTTAAAAAAATTATTTAAATCCAAAAGATATTACCTCAACATGTAATCAATATAAAAAATTACTAACAAAGTCTTACATTCCTTTATTTTACACCAAGTCGTCAAAACTCTGGTGTACATCTCACACAGCACAACTCGATCTGGAGTAGCCACATTTCAATCAAGGGTTCAGTTTGACAGCCACATGAGACCAGTGTATAGACTTATAGTACCATGAGCATACAGCAAATCTTACATTAATAAATTTTAGTTGCTATTATCATCACCATCTTCATTATCAAGAGACTCTCAGTTTCTTATATTTATTCTTATAACCAGTACAGGAGCAAAAGAAAGCGCTTGCATATTGTCAACTCCTGCTTTGATGTACGTATTTCAAGTCAGTGTAAGCCATCCTTACCTGACTGACACCAATAGACTGA
Source organism: Myrmecophaga tridactyla (assembly GCA_004026745.1). Classification (NCBI taxonomy): domain Eukaryota; kingdom Metazoa; phylum Chordata; class Mammalia; order Pilosa; family Myrmecophagidae; genus Myrmecophaga; species Myrmecophaga tridactyla. The sequence continues at coordinate 13,057 of PVIY010026754.1, read as the reverse complement.
CTGCACTGAGAGGATGACAAGCTGCCTAAAACTTTAAAGTTCTTCAGCAGGAGCAAAAACCCAGCAACTGCAGATTTCCGGGCATCAAGCTGGCTGGCTCAGGAATAGAAAGAAAATAAATTAACAAACAGTGCTAATTTCATAGGAAAGGCTTCTGGGTCAGAAATATCCAGTCAGTTCTGTACAAAGAAGGAATATGTATAAACAATGAAGCACAGAGCAAAACAAACTGAATTTACATGCTTAAAATAAGGCATCAGCTGTTCAAGCAATTAGCAGTACAGGAATTCAACTGATTTTTTTTTTGTTATCTGCTTAACACTATACTTTCTCCTATCCTGCCCACAAGCCTATGTTGAGAATGAGAATCAGAGTGATGACAGGCCATACAGTGGGCTGGTAACTCAAATATAAGTATTGAATAGCAAAGGACTTTGCTGTGTCTGAAGGAGTGCTTCCCTCTATGTGCTCCCTATCTTCACAGTAGAGTGCAATCAGTATTTACTGTCATGTACAACCTTCATCCACAGAAATGATACACACATCTTCTTACGGAGGCTCAATGATTAACTCATGTTACAGTTGCTACAACATAAAATGTCAGCCTAAAGTCATGGCTTCGGGCAAGGAGTAACAAAAAACTGGCAACTCTAGAGCAGGTATAATAGCATCTGGCTATTTATTTACTGGATGGATGTTCTTCTGGATTCCCATGAGTGTACTGAAATATGGCCAATGTAATATAATTGAGCATCTTATCCTAAAAGGACCAAATGCTGTCCACATATTACTTGTCTCATACTATTTTAAAGAGATAGTATTATCATCTCTAGCTTATATACAAAGAAATAAAGGAAGAGAGTCCAAGAAGCACTGGTTGAGCCCCAAACAAAACTCATTCTCCTGACAATTTATTCAGTTGACTGGTCACTAGTCCACAATTATGATGTTCACTAAATTGAGTTTCTTGAATATATTCTTTTTAATTAAAGTGTTTCCCCCTTCTGAACTGTTGTGATCTCAGGTTTCAGATTATTTGGCTTATTCTAGGGGTAGTATAACAGGGCATTTGAGATCACAAGCGCTGATGTTAGATCTGAGTTCAATTTCTGGTTTCACACCTACTACTCTGTGACCTATGGAAAATCACTTATCTTCGTTAAGCCTAGGTTTCCTTATCTGTAAAATGGGCATTAATACTTTTCATTTCATAGGGCTGCTCTGAAGATAAAATGAAATAAAGCACATAGCACAATGCCTTGTTTGATCAAAGTGCTTCGTTAGGTTAGGAATTTTCATGACCTCTGTCAACAGGTTGTACTCGTATATGGACTTTCAGTCCCAACATTAGGAGGTATCACTCCCTAAGATCTAAGGGGTTCTACATACCTGGCAAACATAGCTTTCCGAAGGACAAGTATCAGGGAGTCTCTCATTGACATGCTGACTTTGAGAAGGGGCTGAAGGAGGAAGAATTAGAGGGTATAAAAAGAACATTTGCTTATTAGCCTTAGATTATTTCTATCCAATACTCTTACCATTTGGCTTATATAAGGAACTTTGGTTCTATTATATATATATATTTCAATGTTTATTACACTTAACAATAAGAACAAGAGTTCATTTTGAAATACTAAATTGAAACTGGTTGTGACTAACTTTGTAAATTTGTTCTCCTCAATAATTTTCCATTACTTCACTGATTTGAAAATGAGTTAAAGGAGAGAGATATAACCAAGAAATTAAGAATTAAATGATTTTGATTACAGAATCATTATATAGATGTTTTTCTTTCTATATTGTAGAATAGGCAGAAGTTAATACCTGAAATCACTGAAACTCAACTTATCTCATCCTTGTTTGTATTTATGATTGTAATGATTATTCTAGGCTTGTGTATACTTACCATTGTAATGGTATTCTAGCCTAGTCCCAGCCCTGTTTCAGTTCCTCTTGTAATGGTTATTCTAGTCTAATCTCATCCCTATGTATACTTACTACTGTCACGGTAAGAACTTCATACCCCCTTGGTTGAATTCATAAAAAACCTGAACTTCTTACACTTGGGGAGACAGAGTTTGGGGCCGACAGGCCATCTGATGTCCTGCTTTGTTCAAAGTAAAAAACTTGTTCTTTTTTTGAAACACTGATGTCATAGATTGGCTGTTATGCACACCGGGCAGAGAATCCCACATTTGTTTGGTATCAATCTGGCAACCAAGATGGGACAAAGGTTCCTAAGAAGCAAGGAGTCTGACTGCTTAAAGTTCTGGAGACACAGCAGGACAGGAAAACATAGTGAATGAGCCTTTTGAGGCTGCTAGGCTCTAAGTCTAGAGGCTCAGCAACCAGGTTTTTCTCTGCTCTGCTGGCACTACAGATGGTCGGCATCTTAAAAAACTTCAAAGAGAGAAATGGTTTCAGTTCCAAGTCTGAGGATCTGACTGGGTAAATGAGTCAGAAAGGTAAAAATGGACCAGAAAGTCAATACCATGGTTCAAGTCCCCTGGAACTGGGTTTGATGCTCTTCACTGGAACCTACTGCTAAAATGATCCCTCTGTTCTGACCTCTATACCTTTCTGTTTTCTGGGTACTATTCTCTATGGGGTTGAAGCCCTGGCCTGAGTTTGTCTGCTAAGTATACTCTTGGAAAATAAATAATAAGACAATTAATTGGTATTTAATGAACTTAAGTAACTGTTTAATGCCTATTTGTTAATTGGTGTGTTGGGTCTAGTTATTAATTGGTATAGTAAATATATAGCAACTTAATTATCTGTTTAAATTTGTTAGTTGGTGTGTTACTGTATTTGCATTGTTCACATATTTTTTATGTGACACGTGAAACAATTTCTGATTGGTTACTGATTATGGAAATTCTTTAATGGGAAATTCTAATTTTAATAGCTTTCCTAAATATAGACTTTAGGGCTGTATTTTGAAAAACTGGAAAAATTTTAGTTACGAGCCTATAAGGAAATTTTTTTTAAAGTTTATTTCTGTAACACAGTCTGGCCTCAATATGATTTAGAATTAGGAGAGAAATGGCCTGAGGATGGCTCTATACAAAAGAACACTATTACAGTTAGAATTGTCTGCAAAAGAGCAGAAATTGGAAAAGACAAGGTATGTTCAATTCTTTACTTATCTCTCCCAGCAATCAATGTTGATGAGAAAATGTAAAATGTTACTCATAAAGATTAGTGGAAAAAAGAAGTGTCCTGATGGATTCAAATCCAAAGGATCCAACAGAACCTTTATTAACTCCTTCATCTGCTCCATCTCTACCCTGTAACCAAGCGGCCAACAGATCAAGAAAGGAGGAAGCTCCCCCACTTCTTCCTCCTTCTCCTCCTCTTCTGTATTCCTCTTTATCAGTGGTAAAAGATCCTAAGACAGAAATGGTCTCCCCCTCCCATATCTACCAGTGTAGAGAGGCCAGGGCTGGTCTCTCAAACCAGCAGCAGAGCCACTAGCAAAACTTTGACACCTCTGGCAAGTGCCTATAAGAGTAGATGAACAGGGAGGTCCTAGAGAATTGCTAATATTCAAGTATACCAGTAAAGATGAAAAAGTAGGGTTCTAATTAAGTAAATTTTATATTTCTATGTTTCTGTTTTTTGTATCTAACTTTCTATTTGTGTCTATTTGTGCAATGTATATTTTCCTACCTCTAGACTGTAATACCAAATCAGCAAGCAAAAATTCCTACAAGAGTTCTATTCAAACTGCTTAAGGATAAATAAGTTCTTATTTATACATCACAATGCTCCTGGAGTCCCAAAAGAAAAAGAAAAAAGAAAAAGAAGAAGAAAAACCCTGTAGGTACCAGGATTCAAAGCCTTAGTACCTGTAATCACTATAAACAAATCTGTACATTTGAAAGAAACTGCCCTGTGAAATTTTCCAAAGGCAGCAGAGGACTGCCTCAGGAAACAGCAAAGACACAGATTTAGGTAAAATAGATCTAATACCTAGAAATAATTCAAAGATAGGTACTCTTATCAACACATTAATAAGGTCATATTAGGAGTCTTAAATCCCACTATCCTCATTTAAAACTTTAAAAACCAGGCCTCACATATTTGTAAGAACTTTCTACTTGATATGTTGAGAACATTCAGTCTTGACACCTGATCAAATGCATCTAAGGTAGTGTTTAATACTTAGAATTTAAGAACTCTGCTATCTGAATTTGTAGATTTTTTTCCTTGTTGCCTTAATTTTAAATTGATTTATGAAACTTATGCAAACACTGGCTTTACAATGATTATATGGATACTTTATTTAAACATGCCTGTAGTTAAGCTAACTAGATATCCATTTTTGGTGGTTCTAAGTATATTGTTTATTTTCTTAAACAAAATAAATAAAATAAATAAAAACCAGGCCTCAATATGTTTCACCTATCCCTACTCCCAGGGCCTAACCACCTAAGACAGCTATGGGGGTGGGTTGGGTACAGAAAGATGGCAGAGGGTGGGTTTGGTTTAGAATTCTTTCTACTGGGTCTGGATATTAGAAATTATAGGCACAGAGAAAACGTAGAATTAGCCATGTTTGTTTTGAGAGAATTCCCCAATTAAAATTTTTTTTTTCTAAGTAACACCTCTGCAACAGCAACCACAATAGATAAACCATTATTAAAATATAAATAATCTTCAGATAGGGGTAACTGAGTAAGATCTAACTGTCAAATTTCAGAAAGTAAAATAAAATGTCCTTGAGAGCAATGGAAAAGTTTTCCTGGATTTATGCTCGGGACAAATCAAACAACTGTTGTATAATTTCCAGAGCTTGATACTTTTGAAGCTGTTCATAATTTTAGGATATTATGAAAACAAAGAGATTTTTAAACTTTCGACAGAGAAATGTAAACACGGCTGTAAAAATACAGTGACAAAGTCTGGCCCTATTTCTGTTTTTATGGTGACTTTTAAACCAAACAAATACAGTTTTATTCTACTTGGGTAAATCTGGTTCTCCCTAAATTTATACATGTTTACTGATAAAATAAGTTAGCATTATGATCTATTAGATCTGTAAGATGGTAAAAAATGTAAGTATGTGTTTAATGACATTAAACTATTATTCTGATGAACTATTTAAAAAATAATTGTTTTGTAGGACGTTTAAAGATAGTATCAAAGATATTTTTGGTAACTTAAGGCATGTATGTGAGTATATAAAATATACATGATGTGATTTGTTAAAGAAAGGTATGCATTTTTGTCCTCGAGAAAGTGTAGGAGAAAGTCTGGGTGAATATGAAAATTTGTGGAAGTGAATTTTGCTTACTGTAGTCAATGCTGACTAAAATTTGGTAAGCTTGTTTAAGGGAATGCAGTTTTGTAAAGGGCTAGTTCTAATGTGTAAGAAAGACCCGAATGGACATGGAAAATTGTGAATGAGTTGTGAAAGTGAATTCTATTTATCATGGTCAGTGATGACCAAAAATTTGCTAGGCTTGTTTTTAATATTTTGTAAGAGCTTTTTTGTGTCAAACTGTGTTTTCATACAAAATTGGAGTTCAGCTTTCTCTCAGTTAAAATAATGCAGACTGTTGGTCTGCTCTTAATGAAAGGTTATAAAAAGTTTTTCTTAGCCATCTAAGTATTCTGTTTAGAAAATATTCTGTCATATGAGAATAATATCCTTTTTGATGTTTATATTGACCATATCACCTTTTATTTTAGAAGATTTTTTTGTTGTCACTTTGGTTAAATAAGGAACCGAACATTGTTTCATAGTAACCCATTTTCTTGTGTAGCATAGTGTTCAATCCTGACAACTTTTGATGTTTTCCCCTCCCAAAATCGAATCCTAAAGGATGTCTTTTATTTCAAACTGTTGCAAAGGATTTGTTCTTTTGCCATATAAACTGAGATGCTAAAACAATTTAATATATTACATAGAAAATGTTTGGGAGGTCTACAATAATTAAAAGGGATATTCTATCCTTCACTTAGCTACATTTGTATATGTGAAATGTTATTCATATATTTAGAGATTGTATAAAATTATGTTCTACCTGTTAATTAACATAACACTGATAAATGTGTTAAAGTGAGACAGGACAAAACTTCTGCTGTGGTTTGTGATTGATGATCACAAAAGACAACTATCAAATGTTTTTATTTGTGAAAACAGTTTCCTTTTTAGAAAATGCTTACAAGAAAATTAGGACCTAGATCATATAAGCTCTTACAGCAGTCACATTTACTCCTAAACGTTAACTCTAGATCATATAAGCTCTTATAGCAATCACATTTATTCCTAAACTTTAATTCTATGGTGCTTTGTTCTTTGTGTATAATCTAGTAGTTCTCTAGAACTTTGGGTATTTGTGTGACATCTGAGACTCAGAGTTAAAGTTCTCCAGCTCTGAAAGTCAGTATTACTCGATACAGCAACTGTTAAAGAAACTGAAAAAGAGATTAGACTTCAATGAGAGATGTGAATGAAGCTGATCTGGTTAGGACTAAAGTAAATCAGAATACAGATAAAAGATGGTATTGTCTGTATTTTAAGATTTTAATTTCTGTGTGAGACCAAAGGAGGACAGACTTATTGTCAAAATTTAAATTTTCTATGGCACACTATCTGATTTAAGCTGTCTGGTTAGTTTAGTTAAACAACCTTAATTCAGCTTTGACATGGAACTGAGATTAGGGAATGAGATCCTAGTATTCTGTACCAGTTGATACCACACCCTGACGTATTTGAGAGTGTTTTTGGTATAAAATGAAAAAGTATTTGGAAGGTACCTTGAGGGACTGGGGTCATAAAGCACGGAACTATTAACCTTCCCCACCAGGGGAGTTCTTACTACTCTTTCAAGTATTAGGAGACTCTGATTCACTCTAAAATATACAAGCCCTACCTAATATGACATAATGCCTAAGAGTCACCCCCTGAAAATCTCTGCGTTGCTGTTGCTCAAATGTGGTCTTTCTCTTTCTTTTTCTCAGTCAAACTCTGCAAGTAAACTCATTATGTTCCCTTCCACATGGGACACAACATCCAGGGGTAAATTTTCCTCTGACAACATGGGACAAGACTTCAAGAGACAACCTCCCTGGCACTGTGGGCTTAGCAATGGATCTGTGATCTAAAGGCGGAAAGAAAAGAAAGTTTCAGTGGCTAAGGGATTTCAAATAGAGTCGGGAGATCATTCTGGAGGGTACTCTTACACAAGTTTCAGCCAGATATTGCCAACACTATTCCTGAAAACCCTAAGGAAGACCGCAGGTTCTATCTAAAATCTATAAGAAGTTATTTCTTCAATGTAGCATAATTATAAATCACCTCCTTCTGTTCCTTTTATTTAAACCTATAATTTTCAATATACTTTTAAGTTTATTTTTCAGAGACTTAAAACCTCCAAACTGTTTCTAAGCCAGTTAAATCCAGAAACCCAGAGGTTCCAGACTTTCCAAGAATGACAACCAGTTTCATTCTTCTACTCCATAAAATCAATGCCCTTTTATAGCATGAAGAAGTTACAATAGTATTTCCCAGATATCCCTTAAGATTGAGGAATGAACAAAAACGAAAGGGGAAAACTGTAACTGAGAAGTTAAGAATTAAATGATTATGATTGCTGAATCATTATATAGATGTTTTTCTTTCTATATTGCAGAAAAATCAGAAGTTAATACCTGAAATTACTGAAACTCAACTAATTTCACTCATTTATATTTACTATCATAATGATTACTCTAGCCTAGTCTCAGCCCTATGTATACTTACTACTGTAAAGGCAACAACTCCATTCCCCCTTGTTAGAATCCATTAAAACTGTGAACTCATTAGACTTAGGGAAACAGAATTTTGGGCTGAAAGGCCATCTGATCTCCTGTTTTATGTGTACCAATAAACTCCTTGAAATGCCAGTTGTGCTGGTTTGAACAGAAGTATGACCCCTAAGAAAAGCCATGTTCTGATACAAAACCCATTCCTTAAAGGTAGAATAATCCGTATTCAATACTGTATGTTTGAAACTTTAATGAGATCATCTCGCTGAATGATGTGATTTAGTTAAGAATGGTTGTTAAACTGGATTAGGGGATGATATGTCTCCACCCATTTGAGTGGGTCTTGATTAGTTTCTGAAGTCCTATAAAAGAGGAAACATTTTGGAGAAAGAGATTCAGAGAGAGCAGAGAATGCTGCAGCACCACGAAGCAGAGTCCACCAGCCAGCGACCCTTGGAGATGAAGAGGGGAAAAGCCTCCCGGGGAGCTTCATGAAACCAGAAGCCAGGAGAGAAAGTTAGCAGATGACGCCGTATTCGCCATGTGCCCTTCCAGCCGAGAGAGAAGCCCTGACTGTGTTCGCCAAGCACCTTCTCACTTGAGAGAGAAACCCTGAACTTCATCGGCCTTCTTGAACCAAGGTATCTTTCCCTGGATGCCTTTGATTGGACATTTCTATAGACTTGTTTTGATTGGGACATTTTCTCGGCCTTAGAACTGTAAACTAGCAACTCATTAAATTCCCCTTTTTAAAAGCCATTCCGTTTCTGGTATGTTGCATTCCAGCAGCTAGCAAACTAGAACACCAGTGTAATAGACTGGCTATTGTGCACATCAGGCAGAACACCCGACATCTGTTTGGTATCAGTGATATGAAGAGAGAATGAACAGAGTGTACAGTGTGCTCTTGCACTTCTAATACACATTTTTATAAAAACAATTGTTTCAGACTTACATTAGACAATTAAATCTTAGCTTTAGCAAGCTACATAGGAATCAGAAAACTTACCTGCACTGCCTTAAGCAACCCTCGGACAGTTTGAAGGGGCAGAAAGGACAAATAGTCAAAGGTCTCTGTGACTTTAGATGAACAACTCTGAAGAACTAAGGGTGCATACATGATGATATTTGAAAGTAGTTCTGAAAAGGAGAATCTCCCATTAGTTGCCTCAAATAACTAAAGATATATGATAATTTATTTTTTAAAATAAATAAATTTGTTTCCTTTCTCAAATAAGTCAAGTATACGGTAACATAACAACTAAAGATATTTGATCATTTATTTTTAAAAAATAAATAAATTTGTTTCCTTTCTCAAATAAGTATACTGCAATATAAACTTTTGCTGACCCTTTATACTTTTTCTATGATGAACAAAACCAGAATACTTTAACTTTATTCTGTGACAGAAAAAGAGCATAAAAATTAAACTGTCTCCAAGAAAGGAAGATACCCACTACACTGCCTAGACAAGTAGCACACAATGTATTCATATTTTTGACCTAAAAGAAAAATCACTAAATATTTATGAATTTTGATTTTGTGCAAACGTAATATGGTCATACCAGGAACATACAAAAGTATAAAACATGATCTGTCTTCCTTCAAGAATTTTAGTAATCTCATTGGAAGTCAAGGAAAAAATATTTTCAAATAATTAAAGAAGTAAATAACAGAACAATGCCAAATATCTAGTAATTCTATATGTGGTTTATTGCCTAGCAAATGGTAATGAGAGAGTTTAAATAGTAGTTCAAAAGAAGAGTATTATGAGCTAGTTTATTTCATGAAAGCAAAGAGAAGAAACTTAAACTATGTGAAAGATGGGTAAAATTTAGAACCAGAAAGGCTTATTACATGTATAGGAAAAGCATGAGTAAAAGTGCAGGAAAGGTAAGTGTTAGACATATTCAGAGGATGGTGGGGCTGGGGGAGACCTCAGTGAAGCTCGGGTGAAGGATTCAAAGTAAATAACTGAAATTGGTGATGGAAAGGTAGGTTGGATCAAACTGTCAAGAACCTTTAGGGCTACTGTAATGAACTGATAATTTATTAATGAAGGTACTAATGATTTTTCAGGGATAGAGTGGTATTTTAGGAACACTAATCTGGTGGTGGCAATATGCAGGCTGAATTGCTGCACTGAAAAGAGAAAGCAGGAAGTTGTGGCGGTAATCTAAACATAAGTTTACAAGAGTGGGAACTAGGCAATTTGTGCATATATTGGGGGTGTATAAAGAAGAAAAAAGTAACAATAAAAGGGAAGGAATGAGAGAACGTAGGTTCCAAGTATGTCTGAGAGTATAAAAAGGAATTCCATCCTCAGGAGAGCCATGGTTGCAATAATAAAAATAGGAACAATAAAAAGGGAAATTTGTTTGCAGGGAACTACTGCATTTAAGATAAAAGGAAAAATACTAAATGGAAATATCTGGCAGGAATGAAGGCTTTGAACTCAGGTGAGATAGTCTTGACAGTAGGAGCCATGTGCACAAAAGCCCATAACTGCAACTGAAATCATGAAAATAGGTATGATATCTACAAGTAAAAGAATGTATAAAAAGAGACCCTTTATTTAAAAGGCCAAATGACATGAAACAGTGATTTTCAGATGCTAGACCACAAACAAAGCAGGACTGATTTCTGAGAAAAGGGAAATAAAAAAAGTAAGCTTTAAGACTGCCCCCCTTTACTGCCTGGAGGGTTTCCAGGCAGCAGCACAGTGAGGGAAAACCCAAAGAGTCCAGTGGTCTCTGAGCTAAAGAGACAGAACTGAGAGTTCAGAAAAATCAAGGTAGCTAAAATTTACAGGGCAGAGTATAGGAGAGGAAAGAACTTCAAGGAAAGAAGGCCCTGGATTTCTACAGAAGCTCTTCTAGAGTGTCAGCTGAGGGCTGGTCAGTACATGCATATGAGGAAATTACCTGAGGCAAGGGAGAGAATAACCAGAAAGAAACAAGTGAATCAATACTCTAGGGTCAAAAAGGATTAGAAATACTTCACATTTGTAACAGCTAGGGTGGAGAGACCTCATATTACATTACGCTGAGTATTCAGAAGGGTATTACTTCATTAGTGGGACCACATTAGCCTCAGGTAAAAGGCTGTCTGGTCTTCCCTAACGAAACATAAAAATAAGAATCAAAAGCATTAAATATCTTCCAAAAACTATAAAGTTGAAGATTATTTGACATGAAAAAAAATCTAGCAATCAACAACATAAAATCCACAGTCTAAACAAATGGCACACAGGGAAGGCCAAGACGGTGGCTTAGAAAGGGATGGGATTTAGTTCATCCTCCAGAGCAGCTAATAAATAGACAGGAACAATACAGAACAACTGCTAGGGCCACGTACCCCAGTCTGGACCCGCTGTGAGCCTACGCAGAACCATAAGTCCCACAGGCTGTGGCAGCTGGTGCCCCTCCCCCATAGGCTGCTTCCCAGAGGGGAAAGGAAAGGAACTTTACCAGCAGCAGGGGCTAAGTGCAACCAAACTCCAATTGTGGAATTAATGAACAAATTTTGACTACTAAAAATAGGCTCCCAGCTCAGCTGAACCTCGAGTAAAAGCAGAGGTCACTGTTTTTTGCCCAGTTGCAGAGGGGACAGGGCTGAAGGGGAAACAAAACAAAACAAAACAAAACCAGAAGCTTTTTGGGATCTGAAAAGGTCTGGGCCCTGAAGGAAAGGAGGACCTGGAGATAAACAGAGCAATGTACCAACTTAAGCTCTTGATTGGCAAACCAGAGGAATGGGGGTCCTGCTCTGCAAAGGATTTTTCTCTTTTGTTTTGGTGGCTGTGTTTCTACGGCTTGACTGTTTTTTGGCTATAGCTGCAAGGGTTCTCGCGCTCCACTGCCCCAGGCATAGACAGAACTAAGCTTGTTTGAGTGTTTGTCTGGAGCTTGTGCCTTCCCCAGGAGAGGGGTGGGGTCCAGCTCAGGTGGAATCCCTCCCTCAGGGAGTGCAGACCCCAGGGTCTAGAAAAGTGAAGCGATTAAATCCAGACTACAATGTCTCCTCTGTCTCCACCATGCCCCCAGAAGGGAATGTCTGCTGAAGTTAAAGGCACCGAATCACCTTATGCTGGTGGGACCTGTAGGCAGTCAAGCGCCACATACTGGGCAGGACAGGAAAAACACAGAGTCCAGAGCTTCATAGGAAAGCCTTTCAATCTCCTTGGTCTCATCCTCAAGGAAAACTGACACAGGTGACTCTTTTCTCCTGACAGGAGGCCAGTTTGGTCTGGGAAAATCTGGCTGGGGTCTATAAAACCTAAGTAGACCCTCCTAAGGGAGAAAAAAGGCTACCATATAGGCAGGGCAAAAGCAAGGAAACAAGAACTGAAAAATTCTGATTTGTTAATCAAAACCTAAGCCAGAGGTCCAGAATAAGCTGAACTGACTGTCAAAGAGCAGATAGACAATAAAGTCATCCAGCAAGAAAATCCTAGGTAAAAAAGTGAAAACAATCTCCAGAATAAAATAATTAAGGAAATTTAATGCCTAGACGTCAGCAAAAGACCACAAATCATACTAGGAAAACTGAAGGTATGCCCCAAAGGAACAAACCAACAATTCAAATGAGATACAGGAGATGAAACAATTAATTCAGAATGTTCAAACAGACATGGAAAACTTCATCAAAAAATCAAATCAGTGAACTGAGGGAGGATATAAAGAAGGTAAGGAAAAAAAAATCAAAAGTCTGAAAAAGAAATCCCAGAACTTTTCAAAAGAAAAGTCCAGGAGCAGATGGCTTCACATGTGAATTCTACCAAACATTCAAGAAAGAATTAGTACCTATCCTACTCAAACTCTTCAAAAAAACTGAAGAGGAGGGAAAGCAACCTAACTCATTCTACGAAGACAACATCACCCTCATATCAAAGCCAGACAAAGATATTACAAAAAAAAGAAAACTACAGACCAGTGTCTCTTATGAATGAATACAGATGCAAAAATCCTCAACAAAATTCTTGTAAATCAAATCCAATAGCACATTAAAAGAATTATACACCATGACCAAGTAGGATTCATCCCAGGTATGTGAGGGTAGGGTTCAACATAAGAAAATCAATTAATGTAACATACCATATGTGTTAGTTAGATTCAGTTGTCAACTTGGCCAGGTGAGCATACCTAGTTTTGTTGCTGCGGACATAAGCCAATGGTACGTGAACCTCATTTGTTGCTAATTACATCTGCAGTCGGCTAGGAGGCGTGTCTGCTGCAATGAGTGACGTTTGACTTAATTGGCTGGTGCTTAAATGAGAGAACGCAACGTAGCACAGCCT
>PVIY010026753.1:23197-35121 GCA_004026745.1 Myrmecophaga tridactyla | reverse complement strand
AAAAAGTTTAAAAAAAAAAAAAAAGAAAAGATCTACTGCCTTATAGTTATTGTTAGGATCTCATGAGATAATACATCTGAAAAGGCTTTATAGGATTCACTGATATGAAGTAAGACAAGACCTTTTTATTTACATTGCATCAGCATTGTCCAGTCCAGGATATTTTCTTAAGTCTAGATAGGATATGCTTCACTCACTCTTTTCCCACTCAGAATGATGTGAGGAAGGTTAAAGAACAAGATTTTCAGAAGGAAAGACAGACGATAAAGACTGAGATGGTATAATCTAGGGATTCCTAGAGTGTACAGTGATAATGACTAAATGTACAAATTAAAAAAATGTTTTTGCATGAGGAAGAACAAAGGAATGTCACTATTGCAGGGTGTTGAAACTAGATGGTAATTCATATTTTAAAACTTTAACTTATGTGTGAGACTAAAGCAAAAAATGTTTATTTTGTACAAAATGTATATTTTGACTAGTGCGTTTCCTAATGTAACTTATATGGACAGTTTAATTGGATACCATAAGTACATGGAACCTTGAATAGGGCATGAGATTTTGTAGGTTTGTCCAGAGTGATGCCCCGATAAATCACAGAGTGATTTGAACAGTGAATAAAAAAGTATTTGCAAAGTCCCCTTGGGGAAATGGTGAGAAAGGGGGAAAATTCAACTTCCTGATTTGGAGAATACCTGATATGCTCAGAAGCAGTGGGGACAACCAAATCAATAGGCTAAACCCTCAATCTTGGGGTTTGTTCATATGAAACTTATACCTGCAAAGGGTAGCATAAGCTTACTTAAAATTAGGCTGAAGAGTCACCCCCAGAGAGCCTCTTTTGTTGCTCAAATGTGGCCTCTCTCTCTCTTAGCCAACACAGCAAGTGAACCCACTGCCCTCTCCCTCTCTAGAGACATGACTCCCAGGGGTGTGCACCTTCTTGGCAACATGGGACAGAAATCCTAGAATGAGCTGAGACTCAGCATCAAGGGATTGAGAAAACCTTCTCAACCAAAAGGGAGAAGAGAGAAATAAGAAAAAATAAAGTATCAATGGCTGAGAGATTTCAGAGTCCAGAGGTTATCCTGGAGGTTATTCTTACACATTTTATAGATATCCCCTTTTTAGTTTAAGGTGTATTAGAGAGGCTACAGGGAAGTACCTGAAAATGTAGAGCTGTGTTCTAGTAGCCATATTTCTTGAAGATGAATGTAAATGATATAGCTTTTGCAATATGACTATGTGATTGTGAAAAAAAAAAGCAAAACTAAAATTGTGGAATTATAACCCATGTCGAAGTCTGAAATATGTTCTACAACTAATTGTGGCGCTGTGCTTTGAAATTTATTGCTTTTTTTTTGTATATATGTTATTTTTTACAAGAAAAGAAGGAAGAAAAGGTCGATTGTGATGATAAAAAAAAAAAACATTTAAGTCCTCTACCTATATTCTGGAGCAGCTAGAAGGGAAAAGATGAGAGGATCCTATGGTAGCCCATGACAAACCTGAGATCTGTCCTGTAACTACTTGTTGAAGAGTGCTTTGAAAACTGTTGCTTTTTTTTTATTTCTTTGCTTTGTATGTATGTTATAATAAACAATAAAAAAGTTAAAAATAAAAAAAACACGGTTTTAAAAATAAGTTCTTACTTTAATATATGACTGTTATCCAGCCATTAAAACTGAGAAATAAGAAAATATGAAGAAGAAAGGCATTTAGCATTCTGCTTCCTTCACCTCTTGCATCACAAATTGCAACTCTGATTTATAACCATGTAAATATACAGGCACAAGAGAAAGATCTAAAAAGCAATACCAAAAAAAAAAATAAATAAAAAAATAAAAATAAATAAATAAATAAATAAAAAATAAAAAGCAATACCCAAAGGTGAAAATCGCTGCCTAGGGCTGAGTGTCTATGGGTCACGTTTTTCTTATTTTAAAATTTCATTTACGTTGTTTTGTTATTTTTTGCAATAATAGATGAGCCAAAGAGAAAAAGTGTAATATTCCATACTAAATTTTTGTAAGTAGGACTAATAAAACAGTTAAACAATTAAAACAGAACAAAGTATAATATTCCCTTTTTTAAATGCTTATCAACCAGTTCCTTCCCCCCAAAACTTACCCACCATCACTGCCCCCATGTCTTTTGAGATTCTCCAGAAGTCCTGGACCACCCATCCCCGGGGCCCTTAGAGGGTAGCATTTGCTGCCAGCAATGACAGAAGTTTGCACAGAACAACCAGCCACTGCGCTGAGGTCCCTTCAGGATAAAGAGCTGCAGCCTTCTGTAGATTTGTGAGTCCGACTCCAGGGGACACGGAGGGCACGGGAAGGGCCATCAAACTGTGTCTAGCCTTGGGCTCTGATTCAAAGGCTGCAGCTTCCAGGGCTTTCAACCTTCTCACCCGGAAAGAAAAGGTACTGACTCCAAATGACTCAGAACTCTCATTTTGATTTCCGCAGATGCAGACTGAATTAGTGCAGGGGCGTCATTTCTCTGAGCTGGGTTTCCCTCAGCCTCTTCAGACAGGAATGGACCATAGATCATTTCAGCCGCTCAGCTCATAACTAGATCAAGGAGAGAAGCTCGGAATGGCAGGTTGATTTTACGCCCTCGCACCCTCTCTCCAGTCTATCAACCGGTAGAACCAACAAGTGTTTTCGCCCCTGACATTCATCACAAACCTCGGCCTATAAACAGGGGAAGCAGAATCAGAGAAACGGCTCAATTTCACTCTGCAGGGAGAAGGCCATTCTCACAAACAGAGACTGCTTAACCCTGTAATTAGGCTAGCTGCTCCCTTCAGCTAGAGCCTGTGGTTCTTCACAAAGTGCCTTATTTTCTTTCTTTTTTAAACTTTTTTGATTGCATAATATAACACATATACAAAGCAAAGCAAAGAAAAAGCAATCGTTTTTAAAGCACTCTTCAACAAGTAGTTACAGGACAGATCCCAGAGTTTGTTAGGAGCTACCAGACCATCATCTCAGATTTTTCCTTCTAGCTGCTCCAGAATATAGGAGCTAGAAGGAATAAATATTCTTTTATCATCACAATCGACTTTTTTTTCTTTTTTGTAAAAAATAACATATATTCAAAAAGGCAAGAAATTTTAAAGCACAGCACAACAGCCAGTTGTAAAACAGATTTCAGAATTTGGTGTGGGTTACAATTCTGCAATTGTAAGTTTTTATTTCTAGCTGCTCCAAGATACTAGAGGCTGAAAGAAATATCAATATAATGATTCAGCAATCATATTCGTTTGTTGAACCCTACCTTCTCTGTATAACTCCACCAACACATTTGATCTCTCTCCCACTCTTGAGGGATATTTGGGCTATGAAGCTGCTTTTCTTTTTTTTTTTTCAGCTCGGGCAGGCACCGGGAATCGAACCCGGTTCTCCAGCACAGGAGGCGAGAACTCTACCTGCTGAGCCACTGTGGCCCACCCAAGCTGCTTTTCTTTACTCGCACAAAGAGAGGATCTGTTCACCAGGTCGCCCAGCCAAGGGGCTGTATCTGTCCAGTGAGGGGGTGGGGGCAGCGGGGGACTGTACTAATTCACACAAAGCACTGTATGAGCTAGAAGTGGCCCTACCTGAGCAAAAAAAGAAAGCCATCCTACCGTTGTCTGTGTGTCCTGATCAGAAAATCAAGAGAACCCTGCCTGGAAATTGTATATCGATTGTCCAGATAAGAAAATCTAGTATTGTATTGTGTTTTCTTATAATTGTTCTTTAAAAGCTGACAAACAACCCTAAGCCTCATTTGACTTTCAGATCAGATTCCCCTGTTAAGCCCCAGAGCCAAGGGTCCTTTCTTTTTGCAAAATATTCAGTAGCTTTCCCTTATGATCACCACTGTTTGATCCTTCACAAATGCCAGCCCCTAATTCTTTCTCCCTGACCCCCCTCAGCTCCTCCATCATTACCCGCCCTCTCTCCTAGCCTTCCTTTCCTTGCACCTTCCTTCCTCTAGGGACCCTTGGATGCAATTGCCATGATAATGTCCTAACCAACCTGTCTGAATTCACACTTTTAGAACTATGTTACAGAGCCCTGAAACTGGACGATAATGCAAGACTGTGCTGAAACAATTAATTCTGTAGAATTATAAAATCTTGTTGCTGGATGAGATCATAGCCTTCACTTGGGCCAATGTTGTCATTTAAAAAGGAAATGAAGCAACCAAGGCTATAAGTGCGACTTAACGTAAAATCATGAAAAACATTGTTGCAAAAAATAGTATTAGAGGGCAGCCCTTGCAATTTGTACTTCTCCGGAACCTGCCAAAGTGGGGCCAAGCCTCTGTAGACAATGGTCTCAGGAAAGGCAATTCACACCAAACTGGAACAGTGAAAGCATTGTGCTTCTGGGCACTGATTCAGGGATCTTTGTTCGAGAAAATAGTAAAGAAAGAAGCACTGAATATAGGCTCAGAAGTCAAACTGGTTGGGTTTGAATCCTTCCTCTGCTATTTCCTAGCTTTGGGAACTTGGGCTAATGGTTTGATTTTCTTATCTGTAAAATGAGAACAATAATAGTCCAATCCCATAGGTTTGATACAAAGATTTGATTCGCTAATGTATGTAAGAGGTGTTTAGCATAGCATTTGACATGTAACTTAAAAGATGTCCTTCTACCGATTCTGCCAATGACCTCCTAAGACATGTCACTTCACACTTATGCCATGCTTGGATGGATCAAGCCAGAGTGGAGGTTTAGGGTTTTATCTGATTTTCATGACATCTGGTATCATCTAATCAAAATGCATTCACAAATGTTCCAGGAAGAGAATCCGCACTGGACACAGCCAATAAATATACAAATTGCCAAGTCAAGTACATTTAAAAACCACATGGTAATTCCCTAGTAATTCTGGGTTAATTGCATATTAATTACCATCTTGTTATAGTACCAATGAGCCATACATTTGATGTGGGAACCTGCAGCAGAGATTAAATGCTAAAATGGACCTTCTCTGACTGCTGCAGGGAATGAGCATTGATTCCTCCACACCAGCAAAGCTTTTCAGAAAAACCTCCTATGTTACTGCTTCTTTAAAGAGTCTAGGAATTACCCAAAGCATCTACCAAGTAAAGTTTCTTCTATTGTAGTTATGAAAAGGGTGATCAGTAACATCTACCACTGTAACCAACTGTTTCCCCAAATCCATTGGATTAAGGGCTTTTGAAATGACAAACCCCAGCTTACTTACCTCCTCTGGAGTGATGGTTTAATTGGCTCTTAGTGTCTTGTGATCTTTCCACGGTTCTTGCTTCCATTTCCTTCCTGGGCCTTCTGAAGTTGACTTCTCCACATTTACTGAAATGAAATATGATCCCTAAAAATAAGCAAAGTGAGCCCAGCTGAATTTCTCCGTAAAGGAATTATGTATAACAAGACGGTTGGCAAAGGTTATATCACTCCATGAAAGCTGTAATTTCCCTGCAATTGATTTCCTAAAGATAACTCACTGTTTGCGTGCAATGAAAGCTAATTTAACAAAAGAGATGAATCTCTTCAGCACACCTTGATTGGCAATTGTGATAAATTCTTATAATTACTATTGATTCAGAGGAGGATTTTCATTTGTTAAGATGTGCTGAAATGACAGCCCAGTGATGGGTTTAAAAAGAGGAAAAGGTACTACCACGTGCTGCTTCCATTTTACAAAAGAAACCTAGGGGCTAGGTGGGTACACAGATTTCAGAAGGTTCATGCAGACCCTGTGGAATCTCAGAGAGACCTCCACATCTGCCTTGGCATTTCTGCGCTCAAAAGTCAAATTGGCATTTCTGTGTTGCCTGAAAAATCTCAGAGGAACTTTAGACCCAGGTAGTCTGCCTCAATCTCCAAACAAACACAGTTGGGTCTGGGTCAGCAGTTCTACCGCAGAGGCAATGGATTCTTAGTATTAATGTTTAAATCGACTGATATAGGGAGTGCAAGGGTAGTTCCATGGTAG
Source organism: Myrmecophaga tridactyla (assembly GCA_004026745.1). Classification (NCBI taxonomy): domain Eukaryota; kingdom Metazoa; phylum Chordata; class Mammalia; order Pilosa; family Myrmecophagidae; genus Myrmecophaga; species Myrmecophaga tridactyla. The sequence goes on along the minus strand of PVIY010026753.1, from coordinate 29,145 downwards.
AATTCTCGCCTGCCATGCGGGAGACCCAGGTTAGATTCCTAGCCCATGCACTTCCCAAAAAAACAGACAAACAAGCAAACAAAGAAAGAAAAAACAAACAAACGAAAATTCAACAAAATTGTGCTACAATAATGGGATACTCACATGGAAAAAGAATGAAATGTGACCCTGGACATATAGCATATCAAAAAATATACTGATACAAAAGCCCAATATTAGGCAATTTGTTAAATCAGTTAATATAAATCCAAATGAGGTGATCTTATGCTGCAATTAATATGATTTAATGGAGAGTTAGAGACATAGAAAATGCCCTTTTTTTAATATATTTTACAAATATCTTCAACTTTTTATTCTGAAATAATTTCACACTTATAGGAAAGTTGCCACCATAATACAAAAATAATAAAGAGAACTCCAATATGTCCCCTACCCAGGTACTCAGATTTACCACCTTTTAACACTTTGCCATATCTGTTACATCATTCTATCATCTATCTTTCTATTTTCTAAACATTTGACAATAGGTTACATATCTTATGCTCCTATACCATTTAATACTTTCCTGTACATTTCCTAAGAACAAGGAGAATCAATCACTCAGGTACAATTAAGTACGATTATCAAGTTCAAGAAACTTAACATTGATACAGAGCCTACAATCTATACTACCATTTTTTCAATTGCCTCAATAATGTCCTTTTGGACATTTTCTCATTATTATATCCAGTTCAGGATCATGTATTGCATTTAATTGTTACTATTTCTTTAGTCTCTTTGTATAATGTGATTTTAAGTATAAAACCTAGGATGGACAATTACCCATTCAATTTAAGCTGATCTACATTTAAAAATTTGCATTAAAAAGGACAGGGAAAGGGATAGAGAGGTGGAGCACAGGGCATTTTGCATTTTTATACAGGGCAATGAAAGTACCCTGTGGGACATTGTAATGGTGGATATATGGCATTATGCATTTGTCAAAATGCATAGAACTGTACAACACAAAGTATGAACTCTAATGTAAACTACAGACTTTAGTTAATAATAGAGTATCAATATTGGTTCATCAATTTTAACAAATGTACCACACTGATGCAAGATGTTAATAGTAGAAGCAACTGTGGGGAGAAGGGAATGAAGAGGGTATCTGGGAATTCTCTGCACTTTCTGTACAATTTTTCTGCAAATCTAAAACTACTCTAAGAAATAAAGTCTATTTAAAAAGAAAAAAAGAAGATGGGAAGTGTGTCCCAAAATGTTAACAATGGTAGGTTCTGCAGTCTCTAGTGATGGGGTGAATAAAATAATCAAGAAAAAAAAGAAACTCTACAAGTCCAGTGTCCACTGCAGGTCATATATGGATGTTCCCATTTTCTAAGTAAAAATCGTCTTTCGGGATCATCATTTAGGACTATCTAACTGTCATTGTCAGCTTGCCCATAAATTTGTTGTTTGCAGTTCTACAGGACACATGCAAAAACAAGACAGGAACTACTTCTTGCCCTCTAGGATTTAACAAGCTAAGATAGCCTTCTCTGATATAAAGCATGGATTTTCTGTGTAATTTGCCATACAAATGCAAGGCATCTATAGCATTGGCCATAAAATTATCATTATGATTATAATTAGTATTCCTAAGTGCTCTCTTGCCATTAACTCATTCTATCCATTCAACTACTCTAGGGGACACACAAGGATTATTATCTCCATTAAAGATGTGGCAACGAGATAAGGAGAGACTTGAATAACGCCACAGGACAAAGTAATTACCTAAACCAAGTCTTCAGTCTCAAACTCTTCCTTCTGCACCACATTTACAGTAAAGTTTTACAAATGGGGGGGTGCTTAACAAATTAGCATGTTGTGCCTGTATTAACATTTTTCTCCTCCATTTAAAAAGTTTATGTTTGTAAATAACTCTTTTTATTGGGGTCTTCTGGCATTTCAAAGGGATACATTCGTAGAGCTCATTGTTAAGATATAAAAAGAAGCTATCCTGCTACTTTGCTTGGCTGGTCCAACAAATATGAGCTTAATGTGCTAGAAACCCCTTATGAAATGCAGGAAATTTTAATTAGCTATAAACCGAATTTGTTAAACAATGACAAAATATGATTTTTTTTAAGTATATGAAATGCTGCTTTGCATCAACTTTTCAAGAATTTAGATTAGCAATCTGAAGGCTACTTCTAACAAGTTCAAAAACAAAAAAGTAAGTTTAAAAACTGAGGATATTATAGCCTAAAAACTTTCTAGAGAGTAATCTCTCTGTGCCTCAATTTCCTCACCTGTAAAATGGAGGTAATAACAAAACATACTTCAGTACCTGAATTGTGATGAGAATTAAATGTGTTAATACATACAAAGCATTCAATAAATATTGCCTGTCTGCATTCTGTCAGTCCAGGAAATGAGCCAGAATTAAGACACAATAACTACTTTCAAAGAAACTCATGGTCTAAGAACCTGTATGTTTACAAAAACCTAAGAACATGGTAGGAACTTGCCAATTTTCTGTTATTTTTTAATAAGGCATTATACATAAATAAACAAAAGATTGAGGAAACAAAATACATCAAAAAATAACTTCTCCGGCTGAAAACTAAGAGTTAGTTATCGCCAACCCAGTGAACACTTCCAGACTGTAATCTCTCTAAGATACAACCACTATTCTCCTTTAGTAAATATTATTAAAAGCCATACATCTATTTTCACTGTGGGCAAGAATTTAATAAATTCTAGCTTCTGTTTTTGAAATAGCCACCCAGGAATTTACAACACTGTCCCTGTAGTTGCTTGCTCTGGAGACGTATCGAAAATGTAAAATGATTGTAATAGCACTAAGAGCACCCTTTCTCTTCTTAAGGAAATTCTAAAAAGCTACAATCCCCTGTAACGCAAACAAGCATTTCTGCCTAGCCAGACTCATCGCACAAAACCAGCCAACTCTGTCTGGGTAGGGATTGCGACCGGCAATGCTGCCACCTGCAGGACAGAGGTGGAATCACATTCCTTGGAGGAAAAGAAACCAACGCCTTGAGACCAATCCAATGCTGCCGTCTCAGGTAAATCGCTCTATTACCCCAGTAGCTCAGCACATTATTGAAATAGTTCCCCTTCTATCTAGTTAAGCTCACTGGATTGTCATGCAGCTTGCCCCTTTACTTACTTTGTTTCACTAGCTCATCCCATTGTACAGCAACTTGGCTTTCTGTATTTCTCATTTCATTGACTCAAGGTGAATCACTTAATGCTGAAACATCATTTGCAATGTCAGAATTTATAATAACTGACGCCAAGGCCTCATTTCTCAGAATAGCCTGTGCACATGGATGCAAGATAAGGATGCATAACAAATCTCCTTCTTTACCGGATCCTAAATATGCACAGATCACATATTGCCTCTCAAATTATATATATGTACATTCCCAGGCAGACCGACTAGGAGACTATTAAAGAAAACTTATCTGTGGACAAAAATATATATTCCGTTAAATATCGACACACCCAAACCTCCTGGTATACCCAGATGTACTCACACTAACCTAAGCACAAGTAAGCAAAAGAGAAATGGAGCCAGAACTCAGAAAATTTGTGGAATAAGCAGTGTTGATCTTCAGTACTCCATTCGCCTGTTAGAGGTGTATTTTGCCTTTCTTCCTGCTTCCTATGCACACAATCTTTTGAGGAGCTTCAGTTGTTCAAGTTATCTTTTGAGATACTCAGTCAAGTACATTGCAAAACCTGGGCGCTCCTAGATTCTGGACCTTCCCTGATTCCTCATCCACTCCAACCTGCCAGGGCACCATTGTTGCTTACAATCCAGTTCTCCATTGGTGAATGATCTGATTAATTGTTTCTGGCAAATCATGTAAGCTGAGAGCCAAAGTACTGGGCTAATTATACATATTAACGAACCTCAAATGTTTGCATGTTAACAAGGCCACTGTCAACCCCTAACTAAAAGGTTTGAATAACTTGCAGAATTTTGGGCACCCTGAATAGCGATAGACCCACTAAGGGGAACATTTAAATGGGTCAGAGGAGGAAAAACTTGCAGTGACAGCCTTCAAATCATATCATACAAGCAGGAGTCAGCTTCTCTACTCATGGTCTAGCATTTCCTAAACGTACCCATACCTTTTTATGCCGAAAACCCATTATTAGTTGCCTAAGGCTGCCATAGCAAACTACCGCAAACTTGGGGCCTTAGGAGATCACAGATTTTTTAATCATCTGGCCAGAAGTCCAGAAGAAGTTGTCAGCAGGGCCATGCTTCCTCTGGAGGCTCTACCGAATCATCGTCCTTTCTTCTTCCAGCTCCTGGTGGCTATTGGCATTCCTTGGCTTCCTTGGTGTTCTAGTTTGCAAGCTCCTGGAATGTGATATACCAGAAATGGAATGGCTTTTAAAAGAGGGAATTCATTAAGTTGCTAGTTTAAAGTTCTAAGGTTGTAAAAATGTCCAAATTAAAGCAAGTCTACAGAAACGTTCAATTGAAGGCATCTAGGTAGAAGTGAGTTCAAGAAGGCTGATGACGTTCAGGGTTGCTCTCTTAACTGGAAAGCACGTGGCGAACATGGCGACATCTGCTGGCTTTCTCTCCCAGCTTCTTGCTTCATAAAGCTCCCCCAGGGGCATTTTCCTTCTTCATCTCCAAAGACCTCTGGCTGTGTGAGCTTTCGTGGTTCTTAAGGTTTTTCCACAATGGTTCCCTCTTAAAGTATTCCAGTGAGCAAACCCACCTTGAATGGGTAGAGACACATCTCTATGGAAACCATCTAATCAAATGTTACCACCCACAATTGGGTGAGTCACATCTCCATGGATGGATAATCAGAAAGCTCCCACCTAGTGATATTGAATGAGGATTAAAGGACATGGCTTTTCTGGGGTGCACAAATTCAAATTGGCACACTGGGCTCGTGGCAACATCACTCCACTCTCGGTTTCTATCTTCCAATTGTTTTCTCAGTGTGTCTGTCTGTGTCTCAGTGTGTCCCTTGAAAGGGCCTTTGTCACTGCATTTAGGGCCCACCCAGATAATCCAGGAAGATCTCATCACAGATCTTTAACTTAATTACATCTGCAAAGACCCTTTTTCCAAGTAAGGTAACATTCAGGGTTCAAACGTGGCTATCTTTGGGGGAACAAGTTTTCAGACTATCACGTACCTCTCTCTACACATGCAAAGAATTCTCCAAGGAGAAAAAATGCCATCCAAGTTTAAACACAAACCAACTATGTATCCAGAGACACTTTCCAGACAAGAGAGGAGAAGCAGGGCCAGGGCTAGAGAAGTGAGTGGACCAATTCTAGGGGAAACACAAATCACTGTTGGCACAAAGCATCGGGAGAGCGGCTTCATCATCTTCAGTTAATATTCCGCAACACAGCTGAGGGTCCATGCTGAAAGCAGGAGCCAGTCTTTATATGTCAGTGTGGCCCTGTTTAAAAGTCTTCCCCTATCCAGTTGAAGCAAACATTATAGAAAAAATGATAGAAACAGCAATAGGAAAACTATATAGAAGGACCTTTTGCCAGATTATTTTTTTCCTTGCAACTTCAGCAGAAGTCATTAAAATGTATCTTTTTTTTTTAATGGTCCTGTTCTAATTATCTGTTTCCCCTGTGTTCTTCATTTTTCAGTTTGTGTTTCAGTTTATTTTCAGAGCCTAAACTATCATGACTGCCTGCTGCCTTTTCCTGTTCTTAGGTCATCTTCCTTCTTTCCTTTGGTTACTGGCACCTTAGCAGGCACAATGCTGAACTGGGACCAGATGTTAATTAAGCAAAATAAGTTAAGCAAACCAAAATTTCCAAATATTTGGTTTCATGTTAGTTAACCACAGCAGCTTCTTCTTAGAGGCAGTTTTACTTTGATGCAAGTTACCCAAGCCCTCTGTTTGGGGCTGTCTGCTTTTTTTTTTTTTTTTTTTTTTTTT
>PVIY010026753.1:0-23097 GCA_004026745.1 Myrmecophaga tridactyla | reverse complement strand
CTTATTTTTATTCCGTATGTTCTACTCCTTTGTTGACAAGGTAGCTAAAAGGAGCATCAGACACAAGGTTTTCACAATCACACAGTCACATTGTGATAAAATGTATCTTTTAATAAAATAATGCTGTAATGGGTAATTTCAGAATTTGTTCTCCTAAGCACAGATATGAATATTGTTGGCATATTAGGGTTACTTGGTGAGTAACCATTTGCTCACTGTGCCAGTTTGAAGTCAGAAAATCCATGACCTTTAATCCTCATTCAGTACTGCTGGGTGAGAGCTTTTTGATTGTCTCCGTGGAGATGTGACCCACTCAACTGCGGTGGCAACTTTTGATTAGATGGTTTCCATGGAGATGTGTCTCCAGCCATTCAAGGTAGGGTTGCTTACCGGAGCCCTTTAAGATGGAACATTTTGGAAAAAACTTCAGAACCAACAGAGTCAGAGACCTTTGGAGCAAAAGGAGAACGCTTCCAGGGAAGCCTTATGAAATGAGGGGAGAAAGCTAGATGCCATGTGCCTTTCTAGCTGAGAGAGAAACCCTGAACATCATCAGCCTTCTTGAACCAAGGTATTTTTCCCTGGGTGCCTTAATTTGGACATTTTCACAGCCCTAGAACTGTAAACTTGCAACTTAATAAGTTCCCCTTTTAAAAAGCTGTTCCATTTCTGGCATATCACATTCTGGCAACTTTTTCAAACTAAAACACTTACCAACTTGGAACAAATAAGGTTAGGATTCATAGAAGTTTCAATATAGTGCTAAAATCGAGTGCTCCATGCTTTAACAGTAGAGTTTCCAGTGCACCAGAAGAAAGCATCACTTTGCATACAGATATACTTCAGACAACAATAGCATTAATAAGAAAAATACAAAATCGAGATGTGGATCTGAGCAATAAGCTTAAACTTATTTACTTGCTATTTACCTTCTCTTTGGTTTTGCTTCTGGGTTAAGGGAGAACTGGATAAGCAGTTTCAATACCTACATACCAGCTGTTTACACGCATGCATTTGATGTGGGGGACACAAAGAAAAAGAAATGGAATCCTTGTCCTCCAAACACTTACACTTGATACAGTAACCTCATCACACTGAGATGTAAAATTCCAGGAGTAGAGTTCACAATTATGCTAAGGGATGACTCTTAGCACCAGCTAGAGAAATCACAGCCCACTGATAACATTTCTCCTTCAGAGTGCCCCTTGGTTTTACATTCAGCCTTGACCAGAAAGCTAAAGCCAAAGGCTACAAAACATAATTAGCAGTTTAATGAGGACCCTTGAAAACAACTGGAAGACTGCAACATTGTAGCTTTGACAAGATAGAGCCCTTCCATCTTATTAGAGTTGAGGAAAAGCTTAGGGAACAGTTGCATACAATTTACCATAAAGTTTATGCTTAGAAGATACAGAATAAGGCTACATAAAGTTAAGTTTCTACCTAAGAACGTTTACTAAGAATGTCAAAGATCTTTCCTGTGATAATTGAAAGATTTAATAGTTCTAAGGACTGTTGACTTATAATTTTAATACTACAAATGTTTATTACAGGAAACTATGTTTGTGAAGGTTGTAGAAAATTATTAGTTCATTAAGGTTATAAACCATTTGTACAGGTTTATTTTAGCCACCTACCTTGTGACAACTCAATTTCTAGACCTCACTGATGTATTGTTACTTTCTCTGTACATAAGTGAATTGGCATGCCTTATTACTCAAAAAACAGCAAGTCCTTTTCTTTAAGCATTTCCCCTATTATAATATACATTTTTTTTAATTCTAAAGGCTTCATCTCTAAAACAGAATGCTTTTTGAATTTTTTTTTCTTTTCATCATGGCTTCTATTACTGTTTTGTTAATGAAACCCTTCTTCCTCAAACTAATGAAATTAAGTCACTCATCTCAAAAGAGTGGGTCAATGGAAAAGTATTTTTTTTAATTGGGTATGAAAGGAATACTCAGCATACTCACCAGGAACGAGGTGGGAACAAAGGGATTCATGCTCTGTTAATTTCAGGGTGAAACAGAGCTGCCTGGGCAGCACTGGGAGAGAGAGAGAGACAGAGTCGACCACCCCAAGGTGGCAGGGGATAGGAAGTTGGGGCAAGGGATAGGCAAGTCTCTACTGGCTAGCTTTCAGAAATAGGGGGCTAAATTAGGAGGTGGAAGCTTTCCATTGGTAAAGTTTAAAATTTAAGCTCTACTTTAGGCATGCAGGGTTGTAAATGCCTGGAGGATAGTGAGTAAGGGGAGTTTACTGCAAGAATGCATCTGCCCCAGGGGGTAGGCTGAGTAATGGGAGGTTTTTGCAAGAGGGCAGCTGGTGGAGGGTGAAGGAGATGCAGCGCTGGCATGGGTTGGGGTGAGAGAGACTTACTGAAATATTTGCCAAGAGTAGGTTACATCCTGGGGGAAAGGGGTCCTGTCCTCCAGGCTTAACAGATTGGACCTTGATTGACATATCATCTCCCCCAAACAGTGCAAAAAAAAATTCTCCTGCATGTCCCTTTATAGACTTGAAATTCTTTGGGAGCATATATATACCCAAAAGTTTATTTGCTAGATCACAGGGTATACAGTCAATGCAACCAAGTTTTCCCTGACTGCTCTCCTGCATGACTGCACATCTCTATACGCCCACTAGCAGGGCTGGATGATGCTTATATCCCACATAACTACCATCCAGCATCGCAGCTTTCACATTTTTGCCAGTCTAATGATGGTCAAATGATACATTATTGTTTTCAATTGTATGTCTCTGATTATTGACATCTCATCCTAAACTTGTTGGTATCTGGGGGTTTCTTCTTCTCCATCCTCCCTTTTCATATCTTTCTCCCATTTCTTTTATCAAAATTCTTGATGTTTTCTTGTTGGATTGTAGGAATCGTGCATCTAGAAAAGAATTTTCCTTGTCAGTTTTAGACATTGCCCATATCTTCTTTCAATCCTCCCTCTGTGTGTGAACTTTGCCCATTGAAAATAAATCCTCAATTTTGACATAATAAAAAAAAAAACGTTTTGTTTAAATGCCCTTCTCACCCCAAGGACAAAAAATATTTGCCAGATTTCAGCTACGAAGTGCACGTTTCCTTTCACAGTGAAGTCTTTAGGAGTGATCCAGGTTTTCTCTCTTCTAATTAGCGAGACAACAATAAAAATGTTAAAGGAAAGAAGAATGACTATGGCAGCTTTTGTGAGGAACTGAAAGAAAGGTGTTTGTTTCGAGGTTTAAAGTAAACACAAAGAGATAAGACTAATGCACACAAAATAAGACAAAGGAACACAAAGTACTCTAATCCATATCTTTATGGTAATTAACAAAATGCTGGGGTACTGGAATAAAGCATAAATCCAGAGGCTGTGGGAATTGTCTAAATGTGGCTTTGAACAGCACAACCCTGTAAGAGAAACTCCGTCTTTCCACCCACTACCCAGTTTCTGAACAATTTTTTGGTTTGGTTGCCTTGCATCCATGTCTATTGTTTTAGATAGTGGTAATATCCCAGGGTTCCTTCTCTCTTCTCAGGAATGCAAACCTTTTCCATTCTCAGAGTACATAATTTGGGAAGAACTGAAAGGCACAACATTTCCCAACCCAGACATGACTCCCAGGGGTGTGGACCTTCCTGGCAGCATGGGACAGAAATCCTGAAATGAGCTGAGACTCAGCATCAAGGGATTGAGAAAACCTTCTCAACCAGAAGGGGGAAGGGTGAAATGAGACAAAATAAAGTGTCAATGGCTGAGATATAGATATTCCAAACAGAGTCAAGAGGTTATCCTGGAGGTTATTCTTATGCATTAAATAGATATCACCTTGTTAGTCAAGATATAGTAGAGAGGCTGGAGGGAACTGCCTGAAAATGTAGAGCTGTGTTCCAGTAGCCATGTTTCTTGAAGATGATTGTATAATGATACAGCTTTCACAATGTGACTGTGTGATTGTGAAAACCTTGTGTCTGATGCTCCTTTTATCTGCCTTATCAACAGACGAGTAAAACATATGGAACAAATGTTAAAATAAATTTAGATGGAAATGCTGGTGATTGGTGAGGGGAAGGGGTGGGGGTATGGTATGTATGAATTTTTTTCTGTTTTCTTTTTATTTCTTTTTCTGAATAGATACAAATGTTCTAAGAAATGATCATGGTGATGAATATGCAACTATGTGATGGTATTATGAATTACTGATTATATATGTAGAACAGAATGATCAAAAGTTATGAATGTTTGAGTTTGTTCCGTGTTTTTTTGGTATTTAAAAAAAAAATCACCAACCCAGTGACTGGTCCTAGTGAACAGGTGACCTGGGGCCTGGCCAGGGGGCAAACTCCTTTCCCTGGCCACAGTGATGGTTTCAGGAAGTCTCAGATTGGTCCAGCTGTTGCTAATCCCAGAATTTATGCAGGAGCTATAGGAGAGAGTTACTCTTTTGTTTTCCTGCTGAATTTAGATTTAGGATGATATTATCCCATGGTTGCTAGAGACCACCGCATGAAGCTTGGCAATGAAACTTACTATAAAGCCAAGAGATGAGGAGAAACTAATTTCTGATGACATTACCTAACGCCAGCTCTACCCGGGGATTTTTCAGTTATATGAGCTAATAAATTCTCTCTTTTGCTCAAGTCAATTTGAGATGAGTTTCATGTTATCTACAATCTAACTTAACACTTACAAGTCAGTTAGAGCCCTAACTTGCCAGTCTTTCTAAATGAGATTTTTCACATTGAGTAATGGTTTGGCAGGGAGAGAGGGAATTGGCTCTCCCTTGGTGACAATACTAACTTACAGCATGGTACTACCCCACCGTCACCTCTTAGCCCATCAATCTCCGGCAGAATTTTCCCAGATTTGGATTTGAGAGGATACAAGCACATCACCTTGGAGAAAGGCTAAGCACTCACTTCAAATTTTTTCTTTGTTTTTTTTTTTAAACTTTTCTTCCTCTTCTCCACGTCCCCTCTCTGATTTGAAATTTTAAAGTGAAAGAGCCACTGCCAAAAAGGACACTAAACAAAAGGAAACAGAAGAAGGCAAACAGAGGGAAATCAAAGGGAGAAATTTAGTGCAAGCAGCAAAGCCTTCATCAGGCTCACCACAAAGACAAGCTCAATTTCTTTCTTATTGACATTAACGAGTCTGATGCAAGTCCAACATAAAAGCCAGGCAAATCTGCTTGCTTTCACTGGGGTCCCAGGATCTCTGCAGCTGCTTACAAATTGCCTAATTCCAGGAAAGGTCATCTTTCTTGATTGGTTTTCATTCCCTTCTATGTTCAACCAATCAAGTGCTGGCCAAACAGATGGCTCTGAGCTGCTCCTAACCGGCCAGGTCAGCAGCTGCAGCTTCAGCCCAGAACCCTTCACCCTCCCCCACTACAGAAACCCTCCCTCCAGCAGAGGCACTTTGAAACCATAGGAGCCCAATTGATATTTCCTGAATGCAGAAATGTTACTGAATAAACTCCGGGAGAGGGAAACAAAGAAATGCAATTCAGAGGGGAAAAAAATGAGAGAAATGTACACAATTTAAAGACAATTTAAAAAAAATAACTCAGTAAGCAGGAGGGCTGAGATTTAAACTGCCATCTTTGAATTCAGAGTTCTTTATTCTATTAAGATGAGGTCTGTCAGAGGTGGAAAAGGAGGCAAAAGAGAACAAAGAGAGAGGATGGGAAGGAGAAATCAAACATAGGGTTATTTATCAGTCTGCTTCTGTGTAACAAGCAGTAAACCAGACATCTAATACTGCATTTTCTCTTACTCCTTACAACATTCCTAAAGGTAGGTATTATCAACTCCATCTGTTTTTATGGATGAGAATTTCAAAGTACAAAGTGGTTAACCAACTTGCCCAAGGTTATAAGACTTACAATAATCAGAGCTAGAACTCAAACTGATTTCAAAATCCATACCTGTCTGATGCCCAGCAAATCCACTTCTCTTCCGACTCAAGGACATCAAGAGGCACGAGTGTGTATTTCTTTTCTGAAAAAGACCTAATATTGTACCCATTTTCTACTGTTTTTAAAGTGATTGGGAATGTTTATATAAACATGATTTAAGCATATTGCAAGACATATTTATTTGGAATCTTCTTTATTCTGGGTGCACATTCATTAATTCAACAAATATTTATAAGCACCAGGGACCCTGTTAGATCCTGGACCTAAAGCAAGACAATTAAGACATTTTCCATTCCCTCAAGGAGCTTGGAGACTAGTATGGAAAATAGACAAAGAACCAGATAATTACAAAATGGTGTGAAAACCATTATTCAGATGAGAAGGATGCAAAGGTTGCTGAGGGAACTCAGAAGAAAGGAAATGAGCCCAAGTTGGGTGAGAGAGGAGGTCAGGAAGTATTTCTTGGAAGATGTGACACAGGAATTGAGTCCAGCTGATGTGGGTGGTGGGAAAAGGAAAGCATTCCAGGCAGAGAGAATAGGAGTGCTGAAGCCCAGAGAGAATATAGCACATTCCAAGAAATTTAGCATTGCAGCACAGCTTAGACATAGGTTGTAGACATAGGTTGTTTATAGGGAACTGCTGTGGGCTGAGGGTTGGTATCATGTGATAGCTAAAGGGTTTAGGATTTATTGTGAACATTATAGAAAACCACTGAAAGTTTTAAGCAGGGAAGAAGCAAAGTAACATGCGCATTTGAGAGGAGCCACTCAGTGATCATTCATCTTTAGGTCTGGAGGGGGCCAGACCTGAAAGTGAGTACAGTTTAGTTACTGAATCTCTGATTCGCCCAAAGGCCCATTCTTGCCAATGGGCTTTCTATATGAGTGGCATGGGGTAGTGAATACAGGGAAGAAAGATCTAGAATTAGCTCTGCCACTTGCTACCAAAGGGACCATAAGCAAATTTCTTAACCTCTTAAACCTCAGTTTTATCATCTGGCACATAAGTATAATAAAAATGCCCATCAATAGAGTTCTAGGGAAGATGGTGGAACTCTAGGGAGCTCCAGGACTTAGTGCTTCCACTAGAACAACTATTAAACAGGCAGGAACTATCTGAAACAACTATTTTGAAACCCCAGAGGCCAGAAGAACACTGTACAGCATCCAGGAAAGAGGGGGAAGAAGAGGCTGATATAGGAAAGAACTCCTTGTGGTGGCGACCAGCACCCATCCCTGACTCTCACAGCAGGCTGCTACCTGGCTAGTAGCTGGTAACAGAAAGGGACATAAAAACCCTCTTCCCCAAGAACAGAGGTGGGCATGGCCAATCACTGATCATAGCTTTTAATTAATTAATTTATTTATTTATTTATTTATTTTTTGCAGGGGCAGGCACCGGGAATCGAACCCGGGTCTCTGGCACAGCAGGCGAGAACTCTGCCACTGAGTCACCATTGTCTGCCCTGATCATAGCTTTTGATTAGCAAATTCAGATCCATAGGTCATGGCTCAAAGAGCAGATATTGCTTCAGTCTGCCCCAGATAAAGGCAGTGGCAGCCATTGTTTCAACTTGCACCAGACAAGGGTGGAGTCAGTGGAGATTTAAAACTGCAGGGCTTCCTCAGGGTTGTGGGGGATAATTAGCTGTGGGGTTGCATTTTCTGGGCAGAATAGGAGAGCTCAGCTTTGAGGAGCCATTGGAGAAGTTTTGGCTCCCTTCCTGGTCCTCTCCAAAGGGCAATCTGGAGCTGGCCTGTGCCCCCTTCATGGATCACTGACCTTGTTTTGGCTGGGAAAGACTGAGTTGGGAAAGTCCTCCCTAGAGTGACCTCCTCTCGGGATATGCCCTCCAGGTAAGAGCAGTTAGGTACAAAGAAAGGAGTCCGAAAAACTACAAAGGCAGATGGTCTGGGACAAAGGTGTGCCAGATTCACGTACCTAGGAGAGAGAGATGGGTCTCCTGGGGAAAAGAGGGGACAACAAAACTCCTGTAAGCAGGGAAACTCTAAAGCAACTAACAAGCATAAGCCCATGATAAGACAGAAGCTTAGTAAAACAGAGAAAACCCTGCACAGTGCATTCCCCTTGGGCACACCTTCCTCATACGAAGGCTGAAGCTCAAGAAAAGCTGTCTAACCACCAGCACATTACAAAATCAGGAAGCAGACATCCCAGAGAGTAAATCCCGGAGTTAAGAAGGAATGCATTCTGAAAGCTTCAAGGGAAAAGCAATGTGTTATATACAAGGGAGTTCCAATTAGGATTGAAACTGTAATCAGATCATCTCCCTGTAGATGTGATTTAATCAAGAGTGGTTGTTAAACTGGATTAGGTGACGACATGTCTCCACCCATTTGGATGGGCCTTGATAAGTTTCTGGAGTCCTATAAAAGAGGAAACATTTTGGAGAATGGAGGAGATTCAGAGAGAGCAGAGCAGAATGACATAGCCATGAGAAGCAGAGTCCACCAGCCAACGACCTTTGGAGATGAAGAAGGACTGAGCACTGATTTCTCATCAGAAACCATGGAGATAACTTGTATGGTCAGTCTACTTGAACACCATAATTACATGGCATCTTGAACAAATGAGTAGAAACTAAGCCAATAAATAAATAAATAATTTGGGGGGATAAGAGATTTAAAAAAATTGGATAGATTGAAATACTAGTGGTCAATGAGAGGGAGGGGTAAGGGGTGTGGGATTATGAGTTTTTCTTTTTTCTTTTTATGTATTTTTCTAGAGTGATGCAAATGTTGTAAAACACAATCACGGTGATGAATACACATCAATGTGATGACATTGTGAGCCATTGATTGTACACCATGTATGGATGTTTGTATGCTGAGTTTTATCAATAAAAATGTTTTTTTAAAAATGATCATGGTGATGAATACGCGACTGTGTGATGCTATTGTGAGCCATTGATTGCATCCTTTGGATGGACTGTATGAATGTGAAGCTATCTCAATATAAATGTATTTTTTCTTTGGCTTCTAAAAAGGGGAATTTAATAAGTTGCTAGTTTACAGTTCTAAGGCCGAGATAATGTCCCAATTAAAACAAGACTATAGAAATGTCCAATCTAAGGCATCCAGGGAAAGATACCTTGGTTCAAGAAGGCCGATGAAGTTCACGGTTTCTCTCTCTCATATGGAAGGGCACATAGCAAACATAGTCAGAGTTTCTGTCTCATCTAGAAAGGCACATGGTGAACACGGTCAGGGTTCCTCTCTCATCTGGAAGGGCACATGGCGAACACGACGCCATCTGCTAGCTTCTTCTCCTGGCTTTCTGCTTCATGAAGCTCCCCAGGAGGCATTTTCCTTCTTCATCTCCAAAGGTCACTGGCTGGTGGACTCTGCTTCTCATGGCTATGTCATTCTGCTCTGCTCTCTCTGAATCTCCTCCATTCTCCAAAATGTTTCCTCTTTTATAGGACTCCAGAAACTTATCAAGGCCCATCCAAATGGGTGGAGACATGTCGTCACCTAATCCAGTTTAACAACCACTCTTGATTAAATCACACCTCCAGGGAGATGATCTAATTACAGTTTCAAATATACAGTATCAAATAAGGATTATTCTGCCTTTACAAAATGGGATTTTGATTAAAACGTGGCTTTTCTAGGGTACATACATCCTTTCAAACCAGCACAGTTCTGTTTCCCTAGAGAACCCTGAATAATACAATGAAGAATTTCTATGAACATGAATATAATTTTGGCTATGGGGAAAACATCCAAAACACAGAGGGATGGATTTTAAAAGGCAGATTGTATTTCTGCTAAAAGGTCTCTGGACCTACTTTCCTTACAATGCAGAAGTTTTCTCTTCAAATATACTTCCCAAATAGCAAATGACTTTGTATTCTACTACTGTCCAGTATGACTCCATGCACATACATAAGTAATAGAATTTTTTTTTGCCAAATGGAGAAATAATCCATTATCATTAAGATGGTTTTTAAACTAGATCTGCCATGGATTCCAAAAGCATCTATTTCACTAACCTCTGGAGGATTAAGAATTTAAAACCATCTCCTGGTCGCACGCTCTTCTATTAATAAAAATATTTTTTGAAAAAGGAACAAACTCCTAATACATGTGACAACATGGATTTACCTTGAAGACATCATGTTACATGAAAAAAGACAGATGCAAAAGGCTTATTATTCATGATTGCTCTGTAAACCCACAACTCCTCTAACAAAGGAAAATAAATCCATCAAATAGAGTTGCTACAAGGTAAAATAAGAAAACACATGTAAAGCGCTTTTCATAGTGATATAAGAGTTCAGTAAATATTAGTTATTATCATCAATGTTATTATAGCTTAGAAATAAGGAAAGCCTGAATTAAAGTAATGGAAGTGAAAATGAAAAAGAAGAACTCACAGAAGAGATGACTGGTTGGATATGAAAAATAAGAAAGAAAGAGGAATTTAAAGATAACTCTCATGTTTCTGGCCAATAATCAGAGGGCGAGAGGATGGTGGTTGTAGAAATTACTAGTTTGCTATCCAAAACCCATTCTCCCCTTCTTGCTTAGTGACAGAAATCCAACTTTCTTCATAGTGGCAATATAGCCTTTAAAATTAAATTTTTTACATCCCAGTCTCCCATGCAGCCTTAGCTAGTCTTCCCCCAATCCTTATTCCTGTTGCTTAGAATCCCACACAATGGCAGGATTTCTGGCAGCCATCCTGGGTCATAAGGAAGCCTTAAAGATAAAATCCATTTATTAGGATGTTGAAGGAGAAAACTGAAATAGCCTTGATGCTCAATGACTTAGAAACTCCCAGCCTTGATTTGCCTAACTCTGAATTTCTTTTATGTGAGAGCACAAAACCTCACAAAAGCTGAGGTCATTTTTCTTTCCTTTTTAATTCACTATTATTTGGGGTTCCCTGTTATATTAATCAATCTTAATCCTAGATGATACAAGGGTAATGATAAGGTCATTCTCAAGTAAACAATACAAGAAGAGAGAATTTGGACTGGTAAAGTTGAGGGAAGAAGATAACTTCAGTTTAAGACAAGTTGTTCTTAAAGTGTCTGTGGGACCATGTGAAGTACAAATGTTCACTAAGTAATAACAGTTACAGAGCTATAGATAAAGACCTTTTGGTCATCATTATGTAGAAGACATGAAAAAAAAAATCAACCAGGAAGAGGTCCTAAAATGAGAACAGGTGATAGAATTTGGGGGAATGCAAACATTTCAGTGACAGCAAAGGAAAGGAAGGCATTGCAGGAAAGTGAAGTGTGATGGAGAGACAACAGGAAAACATGGAGAGTGATATCATGAATTCATGGGAGGTATATTAGTTAGGGTTCTCTAGAGAAACAGAATCAACAGGGAATACTCTCAAATATAAAATTTATAAAAGTGTCTCACGTGACCACGGGAACACAGAATCCAAAATTTGCAGGGCAGGCTGTGAAGCCAACGATTCCGATGGAGGGTCTGGATGAACTCCACAGGAGAAGCTTGCTGGCCGAAGCAGGTAGAAGAGCCTGTCTCTTCTGAATCCTCCTTAAAAGGCTTCTAGTGATTAGATCGAGCATCACTCATTGCAGAAGACACTCCCCTTGGCTGAATACAAATGGAATCAGCTGTGGATGCAGCTGACGTGATAATGATTTAATCCTATGAAACGTCCTCATTGCAACAGACAGGCCAGCACTTGCCCATCCAGACAAACAGATACCACCACTTGGCCAAGTTGACACAGGAAGCTGACCATAACAGGAGGTGAGCATTTCAAGAAGAAATAGTAAACAGCATCAAATGCTAAGAGGTATCAAGTTAGATAGGGTTTGGCAACAAAACATAACCGGATATCTTGGTCATAACTGATTGAGTAGAGTGATGGAGAGAGAGCAAATCAGTGAAAGAGTGGATGGAAAGTGAAGACATGATGTATTAGTTTCCTTTTGCTGCTATAACAAATTACCACAAGCTTGATGGCTTAAAACCATGCAAATTTATTGTCTCAGAGTTTTGGAGGTCAGAGTTCAGCAGGCTCACTGGGTAACCTGCTAAACCTGGGTTTCACAGGACTAAATTGGGGTGTGCCCAGACTAGGTTCTTTCCTGGAGACTCTGGGGAAGAATCTGCTCCTTCAGATTGTTTGCAGAATTCCGTTTCATGAGGTTGTTGGATTGGGGTCACCAGTTCCTTGCTGACTGTCAGGCAGAGGTCATTCTCAATTTCTGGAGCCACCCTCATTCCTTGTTTCATGGCCCCCTTCCTCTATCTTCAAGCCAGCAATGGCAAGTCAAGTCCTTCTCACACTCAAATCTCTCTGACCTTCCCTTCTGGACCATCTCTCCTGCCTTCCTCTTCTACCTTTAAGATTTCATATGATTACACTAGGCCCGTCCAGATAATCCAGAATAATCATCTCAGTTTAAATTTAGCTCATTAGTAATCTTAATTCCATCTGCAAGAGTCTTCACAGCATAATCTAGATTAATGTTTCATTGAATAACTAGGGGATGGGAATTTGGTGGGGAGTCTCTTTAGAATTCTGTCTTTCATAAGTAGTAACAGTGAGTATGTCAACTCTTTCAAGAAAATTAAGCTAGAAAGATATGGAGAGAGTTTAGCAAGCAGTCAGAAGGCAGCATAGTATCAAGTGGATGTTGTGTTTTTTTTAAGGTTTTTTTTTATAAAATCAGAAATACTTAGACATATAAACATTCAAAAGGAAAAGCAAATTATGCTGGTTTGAAAGGATGTACATCCCCTAAAAAGCCATGTTTTAATCTAAATCCTATTCATAGAGGCAGAATAATCCCTATTCAATATTGTATGTTTGAAACTGTAATCAGATCATCTCCCCAGAGATGTGATTTAATCATGAGTGGTTGTTAAACTGGATTAGGTGACGACATGTCTCCACCCATTTGGGTGGATCTTGATAAGTTTCTGGAGTCCTATAAAAGAGGAAACATTTTAGAGAATGAAAGAAATTCGGAGAGAGCAGAGAATGCTGCAGCACCACGAGAAGCAGAGTCTACCAGCCAGCGACCTTTGGAGATGAAGAAGAAAAATGCCTCCTGGGGAGTTTCATGAAACAGGAAGCCAGGAGAAGAAGCCAGCAGATGACGCTGTGTTTGCCATGTGCCCTTTCAGATGAGAGAGGAACCCTGACCATGTTCACCATGTGCCTTTCCAAATGAGAGAGAAACCCTGAACTTCAACTTCATCACCCTTCTTGAATCAAGGTATCTTTCCTTGGATGCCTTAGATTGGACATTTCTATAGACTTGCTTTAACTGAGACATTTTCTCAGCCTTAAAACTGTAAACTAACAACCTATTAAATTCTCCTTTTTAAAAGCCATTCTGTTTCTGGTATATTGCATTCTGGCAGCTAGCAAACTAGAACATCAATAGAGAAAAAAATTTTGAAAAGCAAATAAAACAGTGAAAATTTGATGGAACCAACTCTAAAGACATGATGGTATTGGGATTGAGATTATAAATGGAAGTAATTAGCCTTGGCTAGTGGCACAGCTAGAAAGGAGGGAAGTGTGGGAAATTCAAGTACTAAAAAGCAATAGTAGGGTGCACAGTTTCAGTGATAGAATGCTCACTTTCCAGAGGGAGACCCAGGTTCGATTCCCAGATCATGCACACACACACACACACACACACACACAACCAAAAAAGGAAGCAATACTAGTGACAATAAGTTGAGGAATATTCTTCTAAGTTATTTTCTCTAAAGCAGTGGTTCTTGAAGTGTGGTCCCCAGATCAGCAGGGTCAGCATAAACAGGGAACTTATTAGAAAACTAAATCCTCAGGTCCTGCCCCAGATCTACTCAATCACAAACTCTCGGATGAGGCCCAGAAGTTTGTATTTAATGAGTCCTCCGGGTGATTCTGATCCAGACTCAACTTTGAGAATCACTGTTAAAGTAAAAGATATGGTCATTTGCTAATAATAAAGAGGAAGGGGTGAGGTAGAAGACTTAAAGAAAATGTGAAGGTTTGAAACAAATTTGGGAAGAAAAAGAGAAAAGATTGAGAATTTGTGGAAGGACACATTGGGGTAGATCACATCAACAGGAGCCACATTCCAATCCTGGATGTAAAAAAAGGAGTGGGCAAACTAATAAGCTTTTGTCAAAAAAAATAGTATAATATAGTAATATAAACAATTACAATAAGAATTCCTTGGCAATATAGCACAATGGAAAGGACCAATAACAGCCATGTGCCTTGCTGACAGAGGAACCCCAGATGCCAGTACCTTACTTCAGAGAAGGTATCATCCCATTGATGCCTTCATTGGGACATTTTTCATGACCTTAGAACTATTAATTTGTAACCTAATAAATTCCCATTGTAAAAGCCGACTCATTTCTGGTATATTGCATTCTGGCAGCTTTAGCAAACCAAAACATAAATGAACCTGATACTTAGTGGCCCATAACAACAAATTATTTGTTTCTCACTCATGTTCTTTGCTGGGTTCTTTGGACTAAGCTGGGCTCCACAGTTTTTCTCATCACAGGACTCCCATCAATGGAGAAGCTCCTATCTGAGACTGCTATGGCAAAGAGCCATGTGTAAGAGGTGATCCCATTTAAAGCAATTGCCTCTAAATCTTTTCTTTGGTATGACGTGTTTCCTTCACCCACATTCCATTTGCCATCTCAAGTCATATAGCCAATTTCAAAGTCAGTGGAGTGGGGGAGTACATTCTGCCTCAGGGAAGCAAGGTGAGGGTGGGAAAAGAAAAAATAACTTCGAACAAATAATATGCTCTGTTCTAGTTTGCTAGCTGCCGAAATGCAATATACCAGAAACAGAATGGCTTTTAAAAGGGGGGAATTTAATAAGTTGCAAGTTAACAGTTTTTAGGCCATGGAAATGTCCCAATTAAAGCAAGTCTATAGAAATGTCCAATCTACGGCATCCAAGGAAAGATACCTTGATTCAAGAAGGCTGATGAAGCTCAGGGTTTCTAATATGGAAAGGCACATGGTGAACACAGTGTCATCTGCTAGCTTCCTCTCCAGCTCCCTGGGAGGTGTTTTCCTTCTTCATCTCCAAAAGTCGCTGGCTGGTGGACTCTCTGTTTCGTGGTTCTGCAGCGTTATCTGTTGGGGCTTTCTCGTGGCTCCATTGTTCTTCTCTGCTCTCTCCAAATCTCCTCCTTTCTCCAAAATATTTCCTCTTTTATGGGATTACAGTAAAGTAATCAAGACCCACCTGGATTGGGTGGAGACACGTCTCCACCTAATCCAGTTTAGCAACCACTCTTGATTGAGTCACATCTCCAGGGATAGAATCTAATTAAAGTTTCAAACATACAGTACTGAATAAGGATTAGAAGAAATGGCTGGCTTTACAAAATGGGATCAGGATTAAAATATGGCTTTTCCAGGGTACATACATCCTTTCAAACCAGGACACACTCTATTATGTATTAAAATGACTTGAGTAATTTCAATTTGCATATGATGAACTGTTCAGGATAAAGCTCTAATTAAAGGCTAGTGCCACAGAACACTCAGAAGACAACCTGGTCCTGATGATAAAGGATTTTTCAGATTTTTGGAGCCTTAATGACCTTTGCAACATCCACATATTTATTATCTCTGATTGATTCTCCACAATGATCTGCAATAAAGCCCTTAAGAATTCTGGCTTATATTCAAGAAACAGCAAGTGGTTAGATGCTAGAGTCATTCTTCTCAGGAAAGGAACTCCAAGGAAGGCAGGATCCACGTTAGCAGCTGACAGAGGAGATATATGAACTAAATCTCCAAGAACTGGTGTTCCTTGCCCACTAATAAGACCTGTACACATAGAACTGCTTGGATAAACAAAAGTTCTATAGATGCACAAAAGTCTATGAGTATTCTTGATCAAATTGAGTTCATCCTAAAATGGATATTTATAATTTACCTAAGCTTCCTTCATGAGGTGACCAAATAGATTTCTGTGCTGCTGATTTCCGACTAAAACATGTGCTGAGCTGGTTCTCCATCAGGGAGAGGCTGGAATAGGAAGAGCAGCTGGCTGCAGTGATTTACAGCCTGTTCCCACATGTGGTGGTTGGCAAGGAAGCAGCAGCCAATGGGTAAGGCCTCTGCCTCAAGGTACCTTGAATGATTTCACTAGAAATCTGCCCACTTCCAACACCTGTCTTCCTTCAACCTTTCTTATTTTAATAAAGGCCATATTCTATCTGGCACTACAAAGAACTCTTCTTCTTCCCTGTGCGGATCCTTCGCTCTCTAGAAAGGTTATTCCTTTCACAGTCAGACAATGTTAGATATCAGCTGATGCCCGCTGCCCTTTCCTGAAGTAAATTATCATTGTTCACATAGATCTGATTTGCCTTTTTCATAGCTCTGTCTCTCTTCCTTTTGATTCTTTTCTCTTGCTTTAAACTCCTGCCCTTCTCCCCTCCCCACCCCACCCTACAGCCCTCCTATACACACACACACATTTACACATCTCTTACTTATAAAGGCTAAATTTGACAGCTCAGAAAAGGAAAGGAATGCTGGGGACAGCCTTTGTGCTTCCATTAAAAATGATGAACTGATTGTAATAGACATTATTGTAACATTTCAAGTTCTACCTCAAGCAGAGGTCAAGTATAGATACTGTCTCCAGTCAAATCTTTTCTTGGCATCACAAAGCCCTATGATTTCATGTTGTTCCCTTTGAAAGAGGCAGAAAATATCCAAATTCTATTGTACTTGTTTTTAATAGAAATTGAAACACACTACCCCACTATAATGATGTGTTCCCCTAGAACACCTTGCAAGCAAAGGAGAGTTTAGTGGATGCCTCTGTTTTCTTTTAGTCATTGAACAAATGTTTTGAGTACATCCTGCTGCCTGCAAGACCATCCATTCCATTCACTCTAAAATCTAAATGATAGCATTACTTCTGTTTAAAACCCTTCATAAGCTCCCCAGAGATTGTCAGATGGAATCAAAATCCCTTTCCAAGGAACATACATCACATGAAACTTAAGTGCAGCCATTCCATGCTTTTTGCAGATAACGTCCTGTTTTACACTTTTCTACCTTCACTAGAGAGGTCTCCCTACTTTTCCTCTTGGTTGGTGCCTTCAAATCCTTCTAAAAGTTGAAAGCTCACTCTCACCTCTGGACAAAAAGGCTCCCTTGCTCCCCCATCTCCTTCCTCTCCCCCTACATCTTCATTTTCTGAAAATTCATTCACAATGCCACTCACATTCTTGCTTTAACACTTAAGGTAATTGAGATGAGAAGGGGGTTGCCTCTTTTCTCACCTTCTTTTCACTTCCACTTAATTGTAGAGCTATGTGGGGGCAAACAACCCTAGGAAATCAAAGGTTAAGAATCAAAAAGATGGTTTATTCAGCAGATCATCAATCATTGCTCTCTTCATGATCTGGGATCTAGGGCAAAAGAACAGCCTACATCTGGGACTTATTGATCCCTTGGTGGAAGAAAAGACCCAGGAGAGCTGGAGGGAAATCCAAATGCTTCCAAAAGCTTCTGTTGGGAACTGACACACTGTCCTTCCCCATCACACTGCCCAAAACAAACCATTTGGCTAAGCCTGGTGGTGGTGAGACATGGCCTTCTCCCAAGAAGGACACCATCAATATCATGGTAACAAGTGGGGATATATATTCCTCTTACAGGGAAGGAAGGAGCAAGCAAATAATTGGGAGCAATGCTACAATTTGCTAGAGGCCAATAGGCTTCCTCTTTCATCTTCTTTAATAGAAATGAAGTCCATGTATGATTGTGCTGTGCCGAGTCAGAGCCCATCAGAAACCATCCCTGGGTCAGTCTCAGATGTAATTGACCCAGTTTCCCCTTTTCTCATGTTGGACCTTAGAGACTTTCATCTTTTTTTCCCCTTCATTCTCTCTTCCAAACTGCCAGCTCAACTTTATTTCATAGGATTCTATTCCCTACCTCTCCCCAGATTTGTTGTGTAAAAGAATTCGTTGCACTAATCTAGCTACCACCATTATAGTTTCTACAAAACAAGTACACAAGCCCTGCTCTTAATCTGGCTAAGCATGAAAGGAAACAGAGCAGCAACAAAATTGTCCAACAGTGGCAAATCACAAGGCTTAATGAGCCACCCTAAGTCCCCATTGTCATAACCTGACCCCCTTTCTTAGCAGATACCTAGAAATTTCTAAATACCTCTCTGAAGATGGAACATCCTCACCTCTCCACTCTCTCCCTCTACCTATCTTCAGTACAAAGCACTAAACATAAAAAAGAGAGTTGGATTTGGTATGAAGCTAAAAAAGCTTAACTTCAAGACTGTATGTGTTTCCTATGACTGCTGCAACAAATTGCCCCAAATACCATGGCTTAAAACAATACAGATATGTTCTCTTATAGTTCTGGAGGCCAAAAGTCCAAAATCACTATTAGTGGGTGGAAATCAAGGTGTCATCAAGTCAGGGTTCCATATGGAAGTTCTACAGGACAAACTGCTCCTCACCTCTTCCAGTTTCTGGTGGTTACCAGCATTCCTGGGTCCAGGGCCACCCCATGCCAATCTCTGCCTCACATCCCCTTCTCCCTTGTGTGTCATCACTAATCCCCCTCTGCCTCCCTCTTGAAAGGACACATGCATGTGATTGGATTTAGGTGTCACCTGGATAATCCAGAATAACCCCCACCCCGTCTCAAGATCCTTAACTTAACCATATCTGCAAAGTCCTTCCTCACCACATGAAGTAATATGTACAGTTTCCAAGGATTAGGGCATGAATATCTCTGGGGGGTCCATTATATCAGCCTACCTAAAGGACCATCACATTGATAGATTCCTTTCTAGTCCCTTGGAGGGACCCTATCAATGAATTCACATGGTTGTGTGTCTTTGGAAAATTGCCAAAGTAAGGAACTTTAACTAGATCTGGTTAAGACTGCTCTCTCTTTCCATTCCAACTTCCTCTGCATCACACTTCTCCTTGTGGCCAGTGATGTTGGAATGGTTGAGGGTATTTTCCCAGATCTGGCAAATGGAAAGTTGAGCCAGGGATGCATTCGGTTTGGGTTTAGTGGGATATAATTGCGTGGTCTGCAGTGACTTCTATGTAGAATTAATTTAGCTAGTGTGGGGATGCCCACCAGGAACATGCCTTCCCCTCATGGTGCCATAATGTGAAGGTCTCAGATCAAAGGGTATATTCTTTATTTTTTAATATTTTTATTGAGAAATCTTTACACACAGTCCATTCATAGTATATAATGGCTCACAATATGATCGCATAGTCATGTATTCATCGTCATTACAATTTTTAGAACATTTGCATCACTCCAGAAAATGAAATAAAAGGAAAAAACTCATACACCCCATACCCTAACCCCTCCCTCTCATTGACCACTAGTATTTCAATCTATCTAATTTTTTTTATCCTTTATCCCCCCATTATTTATTTTTTTATCCTTACTTTTTTTACTCATCTGTCCATACCTTGGATAAAAGGAACATCAGACACAAGGTTCTCACAATTAACAGCCACATTGTAAAAGCTATATAGTTACACAATCGTCTTCAAAAATCAAGGCTACTACAGCCATGTTTCTTGAAGATGATTGTATAATGATACAGCTTTCACAATGTGACTGTGTGATTGTGAAAACCTTGTGTCTGATGCTCCTTTTATCTATCTTATTAACAGACGAGTAAAACACATGGAATAAAAATAAATAATAGGGGGAACAAATGTTAAAATTAATTTAGACTGAAATGCTAGTGATCAATGAAAGGGAGGGGTAAGGAGTACGGTATGTATGAATTTTTTTCTGTTGTCTTTTTATTACTTTTTCTGAATTAATGCAAATGTTCTAAGAAATGATTATGATGATAAATATGCAACTATGTGATGATATTGTGAATTACTGATTACATATGTAGAACAGAATGATCATAAGCTAAGAATGTTTGTGTTTGTTTATTGTTATAATTTTTTAAAAATTAAGAAATTAATTTAAAAAAAGAGAAAAAAGTTTTAAAAAATCTCAAGGGAAAAAAACAAAAAGAATCAAAGCTACTGGAATACAGCTCAACAGTTTCAGGTACTTCCCTCCAGCCACTCCAATACACTATAAACTAAAAAGGTGCATCTATATAACACATAAGAATAACCTCTAGGATAACCTCTCAACTCCATTTCAAATATCTCAGCCACTGAAATGTATTTTGTCTCATTTCTCTTTTCCTCCTTTTGATCAAGAGGGTTTTCTCAATCCCATGATGCTGGGTCCTGGCTCATCCTGGGAATCCAAAGGGTATATTCTAATGTGAACATCTCCTAGGACTCCTAGACCAGAAATATGTAGTGAGTGGAGTAAAAATAGAATTTGAAATGTACAGAACCTGAAGTCACTCTGTGGAAAATTCTTCCAATCATCAGGTATGTAAATATAAACAGAAGATTTGGTTCTCCTCAATGCCTAGTCAAACTAGAAGTTCTCTTCTGTCCGGAATACCTTCCAAGAAGCAGAATATACTATTATAAATGCATCACATATTTCTCTTTTTTCCCAGTGGGAATAGCTCAAAATATATTTCATCAAAATTCTTGTATTTCTAAGGCATAAAACTGCAGCAGTACTAAAAGATCTAAAATATCTGGCATGTAGACTTATATTTTATCCTTCCAAACTATCAATAATAAAAAGCAAATTTCAATCAACCATGCTAAAGAAAAGACCAAGTTGTCTTTCTATTCTTTCTATAGAAAAAAAAATATGTTACAAATCATTGTATTCTCATGAGGTAAAGATTAAGGCAGTCAACCATGCAAAAGCAAGAGGTATTTTCAAAGGTATGCAAAACAATTCCATTCCTCTGCCCCCATAATATATATTTCCCTCCTCAGCTTGAAGCAGTCAGAGTGGTCACCATCCCAAATCCCTCAAGATTGAGAAATGAACAAAAATAATCCACTGACTAGAGTGGATTTATTGTTATTGTAGTTATTATCTTGAGTTACTCAGTAATTTGTAATATTGCTATAAAAAAAAGGAAAAAAGGTACTATCATCAATTGTTGCAAGGTGTTAATAATAGGGTGGTATATGGGAATCCTGTATTTTGTACATGATGGTTCTGTAACCCACAACTTCTCCAATAAAGGGGAAAAAAAAAGATTAGGCAGTGTTTTGGTTTGCTAATGCTGCCAGACTAGATGATACCAGAAATGGATTGGCTTTTGTAAAGGAGATTTATTAAGTTATGTTACACTTCTAAGAGCATGAAAATGTCCAAACTAAGGCCTCTTAAGAGAATACCTTCTCTCAAGAAAGGTTGGCCCCATCTGGGCTTCCTCTGTCACATGGGAAGGCACATGGAGATGTCTGCTGGCCATTGCTCCCAGGTTTTGTTGCTTTCGGCTCCTGGTTCCAGTGGCCTCCTCTCTGAGCTTCTGTCTGTCCCCAAGCATCTCCAAATGTCTGTGTCTAAGCAGCTCACTTTCTGTGTCAACTCTGAGCTCTTTCTCTCTCTGTGAGCTCTTTTAAGGATTGCAGTAAACCAATCAGACCCACCTTGAATGGAGGTCACAACTCCATGGAAATAATTTAATCAAAAGTTTATGCCCACAACTGGGTGGGTCACATCTCCATGGAAACAACCTAATCAAAAGGTCCCACCTAAACAATAGGTTTGCCAACAAGATTGGATTAGTATTAAAAGAACATGGCTTGGGTGGGCCACGGTGGCTCAGCAGGCAAGAGTGCTTGCCTGCCAAGCCAGAGGACCCGGGTTTGATTCCCGGTGCCTGCCCATGTGAAAAAAAAAAAAGAACATGGCTTTTCTGGGGTACATAACCATTTCAAACCAGCACAGGCAGTCAAAAAAAAAAAAATAGGGAAAAAGGCAGTCATAGCAATCAATTAATATATATATTGTTAGTGTCTGGATTTTGTGATTTTTGTGATCTTTCCATGTTTTACATCTGTAATTTGTAGTGGACTTATGTCCTTCTAAGTAAATGTTCACACTCACATCCACTTTTGTACTCATAATTTCAAAATATTTTTCATTAAGAGGGGTTCAAAATTATATAAGCTTTAAATCCAAAAAAACCTGGATCTGCCCTTCCCTGCATGACATCCTTTCTCTAACCTTAAGTTTTCAAAACTATAAAAGAATAACAGTCTAGAACCCATAGATCTGCAGTCACTAAAGCAATTAGCTGGCTGTGGAAGGAACTGTAAATGAATGGTGGTGGACTGGCGGGCATGGCCCCATGAAAAGGATCTAGCTCCAGAGTGTCAATAGACCATTGCCAATGTAGATGAGAGAAGGTGGATGTGCCAGTTTGAAGCCATCATGTATCCCCAGAAAAGCCTTGTTTTAATCCTGATCCACTTTTGTGGGGCCAGACCTATTATTTAGGGAGGAAAGCTTTGATGGATGGTTTCCGTGGAGAATGGCCCACCCAATTGTGGGTGTGATCTTGTGATTAGATGGAGATGGGACTCCACCCATTCAAGATGGGCTTGATTAGTTTACTGGAACCCTTGAAAAGATCCATACATTTGGACACATTGGCACACAAGATCCATACATTTGGCACACAAGATCCATACATTTGGAGAGACAGAAAGAAAATTCCCCCGGGGAAAGCCATTTGAAACCAAAAGCCAAAGACACCAGCAGATGCCAGCCATGTGCCTTTCCAGCTGACAGAGGTGTACTGGACAGATAGCCCTTTTTTGACCCAAGGTACCTCTCCCTGAAAGCCTTAGTTTGGGCATTTTTTTTTTTTTTTTTTTTTGCCTTAGAACTGTAAACTTACAACTTAATAAATTTCCTTTTTAAAAGCCATTCTCTTTCTGGTACATTGCATTCTGGCAGTTTTGCAAACCAACACAATGGAAATCTGAAGTTTTAGGTGAAATCTCCAAATGTTTCAGTAGTCTTCTAATTCAAATTTTTATAAAGAACCCATTTGTGGCCCCTCCCCCATAGGCAGCTCCGCAGAGAGAAAGGAAACAGTAGCAGAGACTGAATCCAAACGACCGCACTCGCCGGATCTGTGAGTTCCCCAAAGCCGCGGCGGCCGGCGCCCCTCCCCCATAGGCGGATTCGCGGAGAGAAAGGAAACAGTAGCAGGGACTGAGTCCAACCAAGTGCCAATTGCGGCATTAATAAACAAATTCTGATT
>PVIY010026752.1:0-34996 GCA_004026745.1 Myrmecophaga tridactyla | reverse complement strand
ATAAGTTATATTAGGAGATGCACTAGTCAAAGTATAGATTTGTACCAAATAAACATTTTTTGCTTTAGTTTCACACATTAGTTGAAATTTTAAAATATTTAGTACCATCTATTTTCAGCACACTGCAGTAATGACATTCTTTTGTTCTTCCTCATGCAAAAACATTTTTTAAATTTGTACATTTAGTCACTATCATTATACACTCTAGGTATTCCTAGATTACACCATCTCAATCTTTATCGTCTATCTTTCTTTTTGAAAAAGAAAAAAGAAAAAAAGCCCTCCTCCCTCTATCATTCTCATATGCAGTTTCATTCAGTGTTTTAACATAATTGTATTACAGATAGGTAATATTGTGCTGTCCATTTCTGAGTTTTTACATTCAGTCCTGTTGTACAATCTGTATCCCTTCAGCTCCAATTACCCAATATCTTACCCTATTTCTATCTCCTGATGGTCTCTGTTACCGAGGAAATATTCCAAGTTTATTCACTAATGTCAGTTCGTATCAGTGAGACCATACAGTATTTGTCCTTTTGTTTCTGGCTAATCACACTCAGCATAATGTCCTTAAGGTCCATTCATGTTGTTACATACTTCATAACTTTATTCTGACTTACAGCTGCATAATATTCCATCTTATGTAAATGTCACAGTTTGTTTAGCCAACTGTCTGTTGATGGACATTTTGGCTGTTTCCATCTCTTGGTAATTGTTAATAATGCTGCTATAAACATTGGTGTCTAAATGTCTGTTTGTGTCCTTGGCCTCGTGTCCTTTGAGTAGAGACAGCATATAGATGGGTCCTGTTTTTTAATCCATTCTGCCAGACTATGTCTTTTGATTGGAGAGTTTAATCCATTACATTCAGTGTTATTACTGCATGGGTAGTACTTTCTTCTACTATTTTGCCTTCTGGATTTTATATGTCATATCTAATTTTCCTTCTTTTTACCTTTATTCATAGTCTTCCTTTGTACACTCTTCTCCACACCTCTCCTGTCTTTGTATCTGTCTCTAGTGTTCCCTTTAGTATTTCTTTCAGAGCTGGTCTCTTGGTCACAAATTCTCTCAGTGATTTTTTGTCTGAAAATGTTTTAATTTCTCCCTCATTTTTGAAGGACAATTTTGCTGGATATAGAATTCTTGGTTGGCAGTTTTTCTGTTTTAATACTTTAAATGTATTATCTCACTGTCTTCTCGCCTCCATGATTTCTGCTGAGAGATCTGCACATAGTCTTATTGGGCTTCCCTTGTATGTGATGGATTGCTTTTCTCTTGCTGCTTTCAAGATCCTCTCTTTCTCTTTGACCTTTGACATTCTGATTATTAAATGTCTTGGAGTATGTCTATTTGGATCTATTCTCTTTGGGGTACGCTGCACTTCTTGGATCTGTAATTTTAAGTATTTCATAAGAGTTGGGAAATTTTCAGTGATAATTTCCTCCATTAGTCTTTCTCCTCCTTTTCCCTTCTCTTCTCTTTCTGGGACTCCCACAATACGTATATTCATGCGCTTCATACTGTCTTTCAATTCCCTGAGTCCCTGCTCATATTTTTCCATTTTTTTTCCCTATAGTTTCTGTTTCTTGTCGGATTTCAGATGTTCCACCCTCCAGTTCAGAAATCCTATGTTCTGTCTCTCCACATCTACCATTGTAGGTTTCCATTGTTTTTTTCATCTCTTCTACTGTGTCTTTCATTCCCATAAGTTCTGTGATTTGTTTTTTCAGACTTTCGGTTTCTTCTTTTTGTTCTTTCCTTGCCTTCTTTGTATCCTCCCTCAATTCATTGATTTGGTTTTTGATGAGGTTTTCCATGTCTGTTCGTACATTCTGAATTAATTGTTTCAGCTCCTGTATGTCATTTGAATTGTTGGTTTGTTCCTTTGATTGGGCCATATCTTCAATTTTCCTAGTGTGATTTGTTATTTTTTTTGCTGGCGTCTAGGCATTTAATTACCTTAATTAGTTTATTCTGGAGATTGCTTTCACTTTTTTTATCTAGGGTTTTCTTGCTGGATGAATTTGTTGTCTATCTGTTCTTTGACATTCTGTTCAGCTTTATCTGGACCTTTAGCTTAAGTTTTGTTTAACAGAGGAGAATTTTTCAGTTCTTGTTTTCTTGTTTCTTGCCCTGCTTGTGTGGTGCCTTTCCCCCACACACACTTAGGAGGGTCTACTTAGATATTATAGACCCCAGCCGGATTTTCCCAGACCAAACTGGCCTTCTATCAGGAGGAAAGAGTCACCTGCGTTGGTTTTCCCTGAGGGTGAGACCCAGCAGGTTGAAAGACTTTCCTGTGAAGTCTCTGGACTCTGTTTTTCTTATCCTGCCCAGTATGTGGTGCTTGTCTGACTGCAGGTCCCACCAGCATAAGATGATGTGGTACCTTTAACTTTGCCAGACTCTCCCTGCTGGGGGCGTGGTGGAGACAGAGGAGAGAGGTTGTAGGCTGGCTTTAATGGCTTCAAATTACCAAGCCCTGGTGTCTGAATTCCTTGATGGAGGGATTCCACCTGGGTGGGGCTTCACCCCTCCCCTGGGGAAGGCACAGGCTCCAGATAAGCCCCCCAAAGAGCTCACTTCTGCCTGTGCCTGGGGCAGTTGCAGCCTGAAAAGTCCTGAAGCTGTATCCAGAGGCAGTCAAGCCTTTGTAGATACACAACCACAAAAACCTCTGTTTCCTTCTTTTTTTTCCCCCTTTTTCTGTCAGTCCTGCCCCCTTGGCGCCGGGGCAAAAATGAGCAACCTCTGCTTTGATCAGGTTCGCCTAAGCTGGGGGCCTATTTTTAGTAGTCTGAATTTGTTAATTAGTTCCACAATTGGCGTTTGATTGTGCCCAGTCGCTGCTGCTGGTAAAGTCCTTTCCTTTCCCCTCTGGGAAGCGGCCTGTGGGGGAGGGGCGCTGGCTGCCGCAGCTTTGGGAACTCAGAGTTCTGGGGGGTGCTCACAGCCAGTCCAGCTGGTACAGACTAGGGTACGCTGTGTGTCTGGTCACTGACGTGGCCCCAGGAGCTGTTCTGTACTGTTTCTGGTTATTTAGTAGTTGTTCTGGAGGATGAACTAAAATGCGCACGTTGTTAAGCAGCCATCTTGACCCAGAAGCCACTGTAGCATTCTTATGCTCAGTGGCAACAGTCCTTGTGGTTCCTTGGTTTGTATCTTTTTTGCTTCCCATCCCATGGTGATGTCCTCTTCTTCTCACTTCTGTGGTTCCCAGGTTCTCTTTATAAAGCCTCCAGTAATCTGGATTAAGTCCCACCCTCATTTAATTGGACCACACCTTAACAAAAACAACATCTTCAAGAGGGCCTATTTACAGTGGGCAAGGATTAAGAGACATAGTTTAAGATTAAGAACATATGTTTGTTGGGATATGTAATTCGACCTACCACAGCATCTCTCCCACAGACACCATATTTATGACACTTTATTTGAGCATAAGTAGCAAGAAAGCATGCAAGAAAATATACTCCAGGAAATAAGCTGTGTCTGTAGAACATAGATCAAACTGATATTTGGACAATGCATTAGTTAATTCCATTTAGTAGGAAGCCATCCATAATCGAAGCAAATTAAATAATATGTCAATGTTCATGGCAGCAGATGGAGGATGTATTTCTGACTACAATGCCTTTATGGTAAGACTCTTCCACCCCACCTGGTGTTTTCTATTTTGTATGTTAAACTTTATCTAAATTTTTTTTCTGATATCTATCTTTCTGTAATCATCATTGTTACCCTGAAAAATCCAGGAGAAAATTCTCCAAACCATCTTCACTTACCTCTCAAATTTCTAGACCCACTTCTTTGAAACCAATATTTAAATTAATTATCTGGATAATTCTTTCAAACACCTGCCCTGTTCACCTGGAGCTTGTATTGCCCAAGTGGATTTCCAAACAGATTAAATTAACGAGATAATCACCAAAGCCCCATCCTGCCAAGGACCATGTAGACACAGCAGCTTGAGTAGAGTGGCTAAATGCTTTGCCCACTTGGCTGTGATAAATTGAAATGCAATGCTGTTACCAATGCCACTTTTGTTTCCCAAGTCTTCCTTCCCTTTAATGGAACACATTATTGAGCTTTTTCAACTTTTCCCCCTATGTTAAATCACATAACATTTCTGTTTTTTTAAATTTTAAATAAAAATTTTTTATTAAGAAATCTTTACACACATACTTTCTATACATGGTGTACAATCAATGGTGCACAATATCATCACATAGTTGTGTATTCATTACCATGATCACTTTTTAGAACATTTGCATCACTCCAGAAAAAGAAATAAAAAGAAAAAACTCATACATACACCTTACCCCTCCCTCTCATTGGCCACTAGTATTTTCACCTACCCAATTTATTTTACCCTTTGTACCCCCTATTATTTATTTATTTATTTATTTTTATCCATATTTTTTACTCATCTGTCCATACCCTGGATATAAGGAGCATCAGTCACAAGGTTCTCACAATCACACAGCCACATTGTAAATGTTATATCTTCAAGAATCTAGGCTACTGGGATGCAGCTCAACAGTTTTAAGTACTTCCCTCTAGCCACTCCAATACACCATAAACTAAAAAGAGATATCTATATAATGCATAAGGAAAACCTTCAGGATAACCTCTCAACTCTGTATGAAATCTCTCAGCCACTGAAACTTTACTTTGTCTCATTTCTCTCTTCCCCTTTTGATCAAGAAAGCTTTCTCAGTCTGTTGATGCCATGTCCTGGCTTATCCCAGGCTTTCTATCATATGTTGTAAGGGAAATTTATACCCCTGGAAATTATGTTCCACAGTGAGTTTGCCTGCTCAGATGGCTTAGAGAGAGAGGCTACATCTGAAGCACAAAAGAGGTTCTCTGGGGTTTACTCTTAGGCATAATTATAAGTAAACTGAGCTTATCCTTTGCAGGATTAAGTTTCATAGGGGTGAGCCCCAAGATTGAGGCCTCAACTTATTGAGTTTTCCCCACTGCTTGCGAGAATATCAGAAATTCCCCAGGTGGAAAAGTTGAATATTTCCTCTTTTCTCCCCAGTCTCCCAAGGAGACTTTGCACATACTTCTTTATTCACTGCCCAAATCACTCTGGGATTTATCGAGGCATCATACTAACCTGAACAAAATATCACTCCTTATTCAAGATTCTATGTATTTATAGTGAACAACTAAACTGACCATAGAAGTTAAGTTAAGAAATGCACTACCCAAACTATAAATTTTGCACCAAATAAACATCTCTCCCTTTAGTCTCACCCAGAAGTTGAGGTTTTAAAATATGGATGATACCATACTTTACCCAGTCTTCTAGTATACCTTAGTCCTATCCAGATCAGCTTCATTCATATCTCTAGTTGAAGACATAACATTTCTTTACAATAACATTTTTAGTCAGTTTTTTGTCAAGTTGAAATATTTGCAAAGTACTGAAGTGTCCATAAACCAGTTTTATTTGCTACCATGCTGACAAATAGTGAAACTAACAGTTGGTAGGTAAATATCATCAGAAAAATCCTTGCTATGGAAAGATATTCTAGTATGATTTCACCCCAGTAACTTATCTTTAACAGACTCCAGTGATGTACATGCCTCTTTCCCTAACTGGACTATAACCCTTGGAAGTAAAGGTTATGGCTTTGTTTTTATATGCCACATGGGAACTTATGAATGTTGGCTGAATTGAAGTTGCAGTCATCAACCCCAGTAGACCTGAAGCTTGAGCCAGCTAGCAGAATGCTGTGCCAGCAAATGTGACCTTTTAAAGTTGTCCTGCTAGTCTAGAGATATGCACTATGGAATATGGGGTGGAAAATGATTATTTGGACCTGATGAACAGAGAGGCATGTGGTCAGAGGATCCATTCCCTACAACACCTCCACTCTGAAGGAGACTGACATGGAAGCTTCTACATGTACCAAATGGGATCCTTGCCAGAAGCAGTAGGATACTGCACGGACCTGGGAAACTTAGGAAGCTTAACCCCCACCCCACTCTACCTTGGGGTTTCAGATTTACTCCAGTTCTGTATAGTTATGTATGTGTGATCAGAAGCATCTAATCTGCATGAAAGAAATTTGTATCTTGAGTGTACTTTTCACACAATCATATCCTCCTTCCATTGTGACTCATGAAAAAAAGTTAATGAAGGCTGTCTTAAGTGAGTGTCTATTTAGATTGAAAAGAAAGCTACCAGCAGCTGAGTAGCATGGGAATATACGCCTTTCTGTTTATTAAAGTCTTTTTTTTCCCCAGTAAATGTAATATAGTTGTTGCTTAGAATGGCTTTGTTATCAGCTGTGCAAACCAGGGAGAAGTCATTGTCCTGTCTACTCTTACACTGAAGGTGCCATCTAATCATTTATTTATTTATTAATTAAAAAAAATTAACAACAAACAAAACAATAAGATATCATTCCATTCTACATATATAATCAGTAATTCTTAATATCATTACATAGTTGCATATTCATCATTTCTTAGAACATTTGCATCAATTTAGAAAAAGAAATAAAAAGACAATAGAAAAAGAAATAAAACGATAATAGAGAAAAAAAAGTTATACATACCATACCCCTTACCCCTTGCTTTCATTTACCACTAGCATTTCAAACTTAATTTATTTTAACGTTTGTTCCCCCTATTATTTATTTTTATTCTATATGTTCTACTCTTTTGTTGATATGGTAGATAAAAGGAGCATCAGACACAAGGTTTTCACATTCACAGAGTCACATTTTGAAAGCTATATCATTGTTCAATCATCATCAAGAAACATGGCTACTGGAACACAGCTCTGCATTTTCAAGCAGTTCCCTCCAGCCTCTCCACTACATCTTGAACAACAAGGTGATATCTACTTAATGAGTAAGAATAACCTCCAGGTTAACCTCTCAACTCTGTTTGGAATCTCTCAGCCATTAACACTTAGTCTCACTCTTCCCCCTTTTGGTTGAGAAGGTTCTCTCAATCCCTTGATGTTAATTCTCAGCTTATTCTAGGGTTTTTCTCAGTCCCTTGATGCTGAGTCTCAGCTCATTCCAGGACCTCTGTCCCACATTGCCAGGAAGGTCCACACCCCTGGGAGTCATGTCCCACGCAGAGAGGGGGAGGGTGGTGAGATTGCACGTCATGTTGGCTGGAGGGAGAGGCCACATCTGAGCAACAAAAGAGGCTCTCTTGGGGGTGACTCTTAGGACTAAATTTTAAGTAGACTTGACCTATCCTTTGTGGGGTTAAGTTTCATATGAACAAACCCCAAGATGGGGGCTCAGCCTGTAGCTTTGGTTGTCCACATTGCTTGTGAGAATATCAAGAATTTGACTTGGGGAGGTTGAATTTCTCCCCGCTCTCACCATTCCCCGAAGGGGGCTTGCAAATACTTTTCCAGTCACTGATCAAATCATTCTGGGATTCATCGGGGCATCACTCTGGACAAACCAATAAAATCTCATGTCCTACCTGAGATTCAAAGTACTTATGACGTTCAATCAAACTATCTACATAAGTTATATTAGGAAATGCTCTAGTCAAAATATAAATTTTGTAACAAACATTTTTTGTTTTAGTCTCACACATAAGGTGACATTTTAAAATATTAATTACCATCTATTTTCAGCACCCTGCAATAATGACATTCCTTTATTCTTCCTCATGCAAAAACATTTTAAAAATTTGTACATTGTATATTTCACTATTGTTATACACTCTAGGCATTCCTAGATTATACCATCTGTATTAGTTAGGGTTCTCTAGAGAAACAGAATCAACAGGGAACACTTGCAAATATAAAATTTATAAAAGGTCTCACATGACCGCAGGAACGCAGAGTCCAAAATCCACAGGGCAGGCTGTGAAGCCAACGACTCCAATGGATGGTCTGGATGAACTCCACAGGAGAGGATCACCAGCCGAAGCAGGAATGGAACCTGTCTCCTCTGAGTCCTCCTTAAAAGGCTTCCCATGATTAGATTTAGCATCACTAATTGCAGAAGATACTCCCCTTTGGCTGATTACAAATGGAATCAGCTGTGGATGCAGCTGACGTGATCATGACCTAATCCTATGAAATGTCCTCATTGCAACAGACAGGCCAGAGCTTGCTCAATCAGATAAACAGGTACCATAACTTGGTCAAGTTGACACGTGTCCCTAACCATGGCACATCTCAATCTTTAACATCTATCTTTCTTTCTGATTTCATTTATGTCCCCCGCCCTCCTCCCTCTATCATTCTTACATGCAGCTTCATTAAGTGTTTTAACATAATTATATTACAGTTAGGTAGTATTGTGCTGTCCATTTCTGAGTTTTTGTATCCAGTCCTGTTGCACAGTCCATATCCCTTCAGCTCCAATTACCCAATAACTTATCCTATTTCTATCTCCTGATGATCTCTGTTACCAATGACATCTAATTATTTTAAATTTGAATTTGGTAGTTTGTTTGTGGGGACATATAAATACATATATTTTGAAGTTTGTAACATGCACAAATCTTAAATACATACAGCTCAATGACATTTTACATATGGATATTCTTGTGTCAGCACCTAGATCATCAAGATTTAGAATATCTCCCAGCATGCCAGAAGATTTCTTTGTATTCCTTCCAAGGCTTTTGCATGTGTGATATTTAATTAACCTCAGATTACTTTACCCCCATCCCAGCTGACAAAGAATGCCTTCTGTACTAAAAATCTATGGCAGTTGACAAGGAATGAGAAATGTAAAATCTAGCCCAAAGCTTATCGTGTTGTCTTTATAGAGTCTGCTTAGATGACAGTTTGCAAACTGACTGCCTGAAGGCCATATCTTCTCTGCAAACATGAATTATGTAGACTGCAAAAGGTCTTTTTTTAAATTTTTAAATTAAGGCATTTTGTATACTAATCCAAATTTGGAGAGGGGAAGGTGTTTCTCCTTTCGAATTTGAAAACAAATGCATCCTCTCTTGGAAAAAATCACTTGGAACTGAGAAATGGCTGCCCTCTTGACAGGGATGCTAGGAAAGGAGCTCCATTTCCAGCTATCCTTTTGCAAAGTACACAGATGTGTTCATACCTGCTGACCTCACGCACGTACATTACCTGTGGGCCCTTGGACCAGCTACAACTAGACAAGCTGGTAAATGCAAGGCAGGCTTATAATGGGAGAATAGCCTACAGTTGTCTTATAAAAGTTCCTCATTCAGATATAATATAAATTTGAATTTGCCATTTTAAGGGAAAATTATATGGAATGTCGGTTTTGAGTGAAGTGTCTTTCCAGTTCTTTTTTTCTTTTTTTTTTTTTAAATATTTTTATTGACAAAACAACATACAAACACAAACATTCTTAACGTACTTGGTGTACAAAATCAATGGCTCACAATATCACCACACAGTTGTATATTCATCACCATGATCATTTCTTAGACCATTTGCATCATTCCAGAAAAAGAAATAAAAAGAAAAAAGAAAAAACGCATGCATACCATACTCCTTACCCCTCCCTTTCATTGACCACTAGTATTTCCATCTACCCAATTTATTTTAACCTTTGTTCCCCTATTTTTTTTCTATATCACTTTCTTCTTCTTTCTAATTCTTGTCTTTGCCTTTCTTCTAAAAGACCTTTGTTCTTTTTTTATATTTTGCGCAAGCAAATGTAACACAAGCAATGTGTTGCAGTCTATAAGATCAGTAATTTCCAATTTCCTAAGATATAAGCACATACATGTAAATGCCACCTTATCATCAAAGACTTGTAAATGGAATTTCTTTCTGGTTTAACTGATTTTAAGCAACTTCAGAGCCATCAGAGACAGTTAATTTGTAAAAAAAAAATATATATATATATATAAGCAGACATGAAAAGAAACAATGAATAATATGGTGAAAACAAAAAGATCAATAATGCCAAATGCCTTTAGGGATTATTTAACTATTTGAAATTGTCATTGCATGCACACATATGTGCCCATACACCATAACAGTTTTATTTTTAAGTCCATAAGGAATGTTGTATGTTCTGTTACTGTTTCCTGAGCGCAACTGCTGTTCTTCAAACCTTTCAGTTACCATATCTTAAAATGCTATTTCGTGCAAAATAGGACCTCTGTTAGTCTTAAATATGATCCTCACCCCATTCACAAAAGGGGAACTTCCAGGTTTAGGGGAAAGGAGGGTGATCAGTGAGACCCATGTAAGGTCTCTAGCCATTGACCCTAGAGATCCATTTATTAATTATGGCACAGCCATGTCAATGAATACCTATCCCTGAAATTGTACCAAAAGTCTCAAGCACAGCTATCAGGCCTCTCTTTTTCATTCCACTCTGGTATGGATTTCACAGTAAGAGCATCCCACAGTTCCTCCAGCCTCCTTTCACCTTCTTTGTTCCCCTTCACAGCAACACTCCTTCAATAAATATCCAAACTAGTTGTTCCCAGCTTCTCTCCTCCTCTAGAACCTATTCCTAGTAGGCTTTCATCCTGCCACACTCCAGTGAAAATTGCAAAACCCAATGACCAGGTTTCAGAGCCATTCCCATGTGGATTTACTTTTGTCTCTTGACTTCCATACATAACACACTTTTGGTTTTCCTCCTACTTCACCATCCACTCCTTCTCAGTTTCTTTTGTTCGATTCTCCTTAATCTCTCAACCTCAAAACCTGGCTCAGTCATCAGACCTTTAGCCCTACAGCATCCTGCTCCATGTTCTCCTGGTCCATCTCTTTGCTTTCTCCATTTCCACGGGGTCCTCAAAGCACCAGGAATTTAACACCCTCAGTATCATCCTTCAGTGAAAGGGATCAGGAGATCTGGATTCCTGGATAAACTGCAGATTCTCATCTCTTGGTGAAACAATTCTGAAGTGTGTCCTATACAGTTCCTCAGAGGATCTCCAGCAGAATTGAATGCTAGTTGCCCTCGTGTGTAACCAGGTCATTAATGCAACTTAATTGGTCTTTCTCCCTTTCCTGTCTCACTTTCCCTTCTTCCTTGCCTGTGCTTTCTAAGGGCCCACCTTCCTGTTAAATTACATTCATTCAAGTCCTTGTCTTAGGGTCTTAGGTGTCTTAAGAGACACCTTTTCTTTTCTGTATCAATGGTTAACTCTTTTGGTGGTTGTGAATCTCTAGCCCCAGTTCCTTAAATCTTATCACATGCTGACAACTCCCGAATTTATGTATCCTTCCAGGCCTACTCTCATGAGTCTGAGATGAATATTTCTGGTCTCTGATCAAAAATCTTTACTTGGCACCCCCCTCCTTTCATCCTTGACGCCTCTGCTTTCTTCTCACAGCACACATCCAATCTCTCACAATATATCTAGAAACTGGTTTTTATCTCCTTCACCACTTCCACCCTGGCCCCACACCACCATTCCTGACCCACATTATTACAATAACCTCCTAACCGGTTTCCTGGCTTCCATCCATCACCCGCTACAGTCTATTTAAGACACAGCAGCCAGAATGATCCTGCTGAAACCAACTCACAGGAAGTCACTCCTCTGATTAAAAACTCCTCAGAAGCCTCCCATCTCACTGAGGTAGAAGCTCCAAACCTTACAATAGCCCCTAAGCCCTTCCTGACCGGGGGTCCTTCATGCCTGTGACCACCTCCCTTCACCCTGCATCAGCCACATTGGCCCCTTGTTATACTGTGAATACAATAAGTGCATGCAAATCTCACATCCAGTGACGGTATTATTTCTTGAAACCTTTCTTTGAGCCATGATGTGTGGGCTTAGGAGTGTTAGGGTCTATAAAAAAAGGCATTTCTTACTATGGGTCATAGTTTGAAAAACTACTCTTCTGAACATTCTTCTGAATCAGATTGCCTTCACTGATGAAGGATTGAAAGCTGCAAAAATTTATGTACTCAATGTTTTTTTTTTTTTTTTTTGGCACTAGCCTATCTAGAATTTGTAATATTGTTACATTCTAAAATCAGGAACAAAATTTTTTTTAAAACCTAATCTAAGTTTTCAACTCCTGAGATATGTGGTTATCATAATTAATCAGGCTGCTTGGCACAGCAGATTTCCCTTTAGGGTTTTTATCCATTAGGCAAAAGGACATTACAGAGAATTTCCCCCAAACCATGTGGCAATCGAATTAAACATCTTTCATCACTGAGAAATTAGGCATGTAATAACACTCATGCATGGGCACTTAGAGGATCATTAGCACATATCAGATGAAGATAAGCAGAAAAAAATAACTTTCCTCGTTACAGAAAGCTTATAAAAACTCAAGTAGTAGATAAAACTTTCCATTTTGACCAGGGTCCTGAAATAAGCAACACTATTTTATTTTCTCCGTGTAGCTTTATTTACTCCATTCTCAGAAGTTACTGGTGATTTTCATAGTGTTATCTATAAAGATTACACAGCAAGTAAATGATCAGAAAAATCTCATAAAAATGAAAAAGAATTACAAAAATTTTAACAATGTTCAAAAAGGAGCTGAGCTGAGATGTGGGACGTGTAGTGAACATTACAAGAATAAAAAAAAAGCTACAAGACATCAGAATGAGAGTAGAGATCAGAAAATGAAGTAGGAAGTAGGTTATTAGATATTCTGACAGGGTGATTTTTGAACCATCTTGGAGTTCCATTGATATAAATAAATGTGAGAGCCTTCAGTGATAATTATTTTCTTCATTCCTGTAGTCATTCAGAAAATTATAACTTATTTGGTCCTTTATTCTTCATATTATTGATATGAAGTTTCATGAAAACCCACTAAAGAAAATAGAAATAAAAAAAATAAATTAGCCTGTGGTTCTTTAAAGCCTAATGAAATTCAAGCATTTCCCAATGGAAGATGACTCAGTAAGAGAATTGGCAGTTGTTTGTTGTTAGCTCATTGGATTTTATTGGCCTTTTTCCTATTTTAAGGTTTCTGCAGAACCCTTTTTTATTCCATAGTTTGCTTGGATTCAACCAAAGAAACCTAGATTTGAGTCATTGATTGGAAAAACACAGTAGAACCTTCCTTCTATTGCTTAACTGCCCTTTTCCAATGGGGCTTAAGTTATGATAGTTTTAATTCAAAATACAGAATAGGCCTACTTAAGGACCTTTCTTCAGCTGCAAGAAACACTGAGAGGAAAAGCTCCACCCATCACAAACCTGCCTAAGGGATGCTCAGCCAGATTTCTAATTCCAAGTTTGCTGCAGTCTAAGTGGAACAAAGAAAATGCTGCTTTTCATTAAAAGCTTAGGTTAACTCCTTGTTTTGGCTAGTCTTTGGGAAATGAAGGTTTCGAATATGGGATGCAGCCGGTGCTTCTAAAGGTGGGACTAACTTCTAATGAGAGTCATTTTATGTACTCCAGGGGATTTTCCTCTCTAAATTGACCAGTCGGTGGGTCAGGAATAACTTCGGATCTGCTACACTTTGCTTGGACAACTCAGATACAGCCACTTTAATATACTGAAAAAAATATATTGAGCTAGATGTACCTTTTGCTAATTCTGCTCCTAAAAATATTAAAAGAAGATTTGCTTTATTGAGAATTTATAACATCAACATGTTATCTTATTTAGGCTGCGTAGCACCCATGCAAATGGTAATTTATCCATTCCACACTTTTTTTTTCATTATTTAGAGAATACTTTATTAGTTTGTGTAGTCAAACCTACGTAGATAA
Organism: Myrmecophaga tridactyla; assembly: GCA_004026745.1. NCBI lineage: Eukaryota > Metazoa > Chordata > Mammalia > Pilosa > Myrmecophagidae > Myrmecophaga > Myrmecophaga tridactyla. The sequence goes on along the minus strand of PVIY010026752.1, from coordinate 21,341 downwards.
GATCTTACATATTTAATACAGTGCATTACCCTGTTCAAATAGAAAAAGATAAGTTTAATATTTCTAGCCCAATTTGGCTGTTAATTTCTGTACAATGCCAGTCAACACTGTACAACTGGGATACTTTTTCCAAAGTTGACAGCACAGCTGAAGTTCTCCAAAATTCAAATTATATATATATATATAATTTATATATATATATATAAAGACCAATAGCAGTATGTTATGCATCAGTAGCAGCAACAGCTTTTCCACATTTTGCAGTCATCTGAACAAAATTATAGAGATATACAGCATATTCCATTAAAAAAAAAAGTAAAAACAAAAATCCCAGAAAAGTTCTATTACTATTATGGTACCTGGCACCAGCTTCTAAATCATCATCTGGAAAGAAAAAATTCCAAAATAACATCATTAAAACAGGTCTGATATAGCACAGTCACTACTATGTCTCATAAAGCAGGTTGGTACAAGATATTTTACATTCAAAGAGGTATGATGCAGTATTGTCCTACATCTATAATACTAGAGGATACAATTAAAAAAGCATTAGTGCCTGAAACTTTTATAGTCTTAGTTAGAGCCCTAGGTGTTCTTAATAGTTAACAGGGGGTGTTGATTGGGGTTTGGCATTTAGCAATATCTAGCTGAAGCTCGCATAAGAGTAGCCTCCAGAATAGCCTCTAGACTCTATTTGAACTCTCTTAGCCATTAATATCTTGTTTTGTTACATTTATTTTCCCCTGTTTGGTCAGGAAGGCATTGTCAACCCTACAGTGCTAAGGCCTGGCTCATCCCTAGGAGTCATGTCCCACGTTGTCAGGGAAACTTTTATCCGTGGATGTCATGCCCCATGTAGGGGAGAGGGTAACGATTTTCCTTAGAGAGTTGGGCTTAGAGAGAGAGGCCACTTTTGAGCAACTAAGAGATTTCCTGGAAGCAACTTCTAGGCATAAGTATAGGTAGTCTTAGCTTGTCCACTACAGAAATAAGTTTCATAGGGCAAGCCACAAAATCAAAGGCTTGGCCTATTTTCTTGGGAGTCCCTAATGTTTGAGAGAGTACCCAGGCTTTCCAGATGGGAAAGTTGAGTAGTTCCATATTTTTTCTTCAGTACCTCAAGTGACTCTACCAATATTTTTTAAAAAATATTTTTATTTAGGAAAACAAATGGTACACTTAAAACCACAAAAAAATGGATATCTTAATTAGCTTATCCATAAGTATATTTTAATAAAGTATCCAAATAATCATTGTAAAACTTGTGTTTGCATGGTAAGTTTCATAAACAATTTAAAATTAAGGCAACAAGAAAAAAATCTACACATTTAGACAGCAGAGTTTCTTAAATTCTAAATATTAAACACTCTTTTAAATACAATTTGACCAGCTGCCAAAACTTGTGAATGTTCCGAAAATATCAAGTAGAAAGTTATTATAAATGTTAATGTTGCTATAGTAATGACCTATGTTGCTGAACATTTTCCTGATTTCATGAAAATATAAAGATACAAATGTTTTATCAATTAACATATGAACATTTTAACCACCTAAAATGGGTATCTTAGCTAGCTTATCCATAGGCATATTTAAATAAAATATTTAAATAATCATTGTAAAGCCTGTTTGTATAATATATTTCATAAACCAATTTAAAATTAAAGCAAGGAAGGAAAAAAATCTACAGATACAGATATCAGAGCTTCTTAATTTCTAAATATTAAACACTATCTTAAATACCATTTGATTAACTATCAAAACTGTATACATTCTCAAAATGTCAAGTAGAAAATGATTATAATGTCAAGTTTGCTATAGTAGTGAAATATGTTACCATTTTCAAATTTTTGATTTCAGGAATTTATTTTATCTAATATTACTATATGCATATATTTTTACCTTTTTTGTTGTAAAATATAACACATATATACAAAGCAAAGAAAGAAAAAAGCAATAATTATGAAGGCATACTTCAACAGGCAGCTACAGAATAGGTCCCAGATTTGTCATGGGCTACCATTCCCTCAGCTCAGATTTTTCCTTCTAGCTTCTCTAAAACACTGGAGACTTTACCAGAGTCATATTAATGAAATCATACAGTATCTGTCCTTTTGTGTCTGACTTATTTCACTCCCATTACCTCCACTGGGTTCCTAGGCTAGATAAGTGCTGAAACCCAGAGAAGGCAGTATTTCCAAGAATGTCAACTAATTCCATCCCCCTTTCCTATATTATTGACACTTTTTCGACATGAAAAAAAAGAGTGGGAGAAGGATCAAAGGAGAAGGAGTGTTGACTCTTAGGAAAACCTAGGGCTTGAACTGAGGTTCTATAAATGTTTCATGCACTAAGTTTGCTTACTTGGAACCTATAATTCCCAGTGGGTCCTAGGCCAGATAAATCCTGAAACCCAGAGGGATCAGCCTCTCCAAGATTGTCAATTAATTATATCCCCCATCCTTTAGTGTGAATACCCCTTCTCAACATGAAAAAGTCAGAATGGGCATTGCCCAAAGATCCCCATAGATTGGAAGAAGCATCAGAGGAGAAAGTGTAATAACAAAGAGGATAGGATTTAACAAAAGGGTATGATTGCTGAATCACTATATTGATATTTCTTTTTAGCCTCCAGTGTTTTGGAGCAGCTAGAAGGAAAAACCTGAAATTGTGGAATAGTAGCTCATGACAAACTCTGAAATCTGTTCTGTAACTATTTGTTGATGTATACTTGGAAAATTATTGCTTTTTATTTATTTTCTTTGTATTTTTACAATAAAAAAACTTTTTTTAGAAAGGAAAAGAAGAAAAAGGCATTATTTGAGACTTGATTCATACAAAGGTGACAGAGTGGAGGCAAGCAGGACTCAACCTAACTAGTATTTTGCCAAATCTGTCATGTTTGAATGCTGAGAATTCCATGGAAGAAAGAATAGGCCAAATATTAATTCAAAGCTTCAGGCCACAACCAAAACACAGTATTTCAAACAGAAACAGTAGCCAAACATTGCCCATTTGGAGATATTCAAGGGTGATGACTCCAATATCTTATCATCTGCTCAGTCATCCAGGAAGAAGGGGAAATCAGTCACTGTACTTTGTGTTCAACTCAATCACCATGTTACAAAAATAGCAAGCTGTCGCAAGAAAAAATGAGGCTCCTTTATCCAGCCCCAGTTGTCTTCAATTCTTCACCACCACGCCTACAAATGCTATAACCATATCCAAAGAACATAAGAGAGGAAAGAAACCACATTTGATGTATTAGCTGGGATGACCATGCTGTTCTCCTCTGTGGTTATTTTCCTCACATTCTGGTGTTTTCATCTAACCATAAGGATTTTAGTCCTAAATTATATGCACTCAAGGAATGTGTGCACATATTTGTATATAAATTCTGATTGGAGACGTGTGGCCATTAACAGAGCATGTGTTATACAGTAGATGCAAGCTTGCAAAGCCTTGTTTTTACTGGTGCAGCACTTGTATGTTGGTGTAAATTGCTCCTATGTCCCTTGTGCATCTCCAAACTCTGGACAGAATATTGTTGCAGATCATTTACCCCCCTTGGCTGCTGGCATTAACTGACTTCATTCTCCCTCCTCCCTCCCTATCCCCAATCTTCAATCCCCTGCAATAAAAATGAGGACTGCTTCATGAGTTTGTGTGTCATCCTTGTGCAGGGGCCATGCCTATCTTCTCTGTATCATTCCAGTTTTAGTATATGTGCTGTTGAACTGAGCACCACTCAGCATATCTACGATACCCTACCAGGCTCTTCACTGGACACTCAGCATATGTGGTGGTGAGCAAGACTGCTAGAGCCTCTCTATGAACTTATATTTCAGTAAGGTAGCTGAGCAAAGTGTAATTAAACATAACAAATGAACAATTACAAATTGCAACAAATGGAATGAGAAATATAATACACAGATAACAGAATATAACAGATAATAAAAAGATCAAACAACTGTTAAGACTCCCAGATTCCCAAACGACGTCTGTCTGATTCCAACATTCTTTACACAAAACTATGCCTTGTTATTCTGCTGATCATTCAGCAGCTTTTAAGGTTATATGGACTAGTTTGGGATCACTCAAGATTGCAACTCAACTGCATGTGTCCCTGTCAGTACCGTGTGGAGCTGGAGGTGAGTTTCTGTGACTCTAGCGGACTGAAGATTTTAGAGTATGAGATTTTGTACAAACGCTATAACCATATCCAAACTTCACAGTCCAAACTCATTGAATTTATGATGTGATAATTTGGGGAAATTATAAGACATTCATAGGATGACTTTTAATGATTATTGAGTGTCATTATTTTTCTGTTTATTAAAGGAATTATATATGTGTATAAAATAATATATACCTCTATATCCACACACACACAGAACACACATTATTTCTATTTTGAACCACAAATGCATGTGTTACTTTAAAAAATGATATAATCAATCATAAGATATGAAAATAATGAGATTGCATTCTAAGATACTTCCTTTTCATTACTGAAGATGTTATTAGCTAAAGATAGTGAACATCTAATGCCTAAACATTATGTCAACTTTACAGATGCTTGTTTAATTCTCCCAAGTATCCCATGGGGTGATGTTTCATGTTTTGTATCTGATGAAAGTGAGATTTAGTAAGGTTAAGTAAACTATTCCAAGTCACAGAGTTCATTGCTAGTGTCAGGATTAGAATTCAAATCTGTTTGCATCTCATCCTGCTGCTTTCCCCAAAAAGTTTCAGTCTTTTAGAGGAACCATTAACTCTGATGATGCACATTTGTTCTCCCATATTTCAAGGTGTTATCTCCTTTCCAATTCATGCTTTATGGATTATAAATATTTCTGTTGAGGTTGTTTTCAGATTGAAGGAGGAAGTCATTTGGGCCTTTTATCTTTCACCTTCCCTTGAGATTAATTGCCTATGACATGCCAACTTCCCTTCTTTCATCAGCTGAAAGATGTAAAAATTTCTCTTTCCTTAATGCTTTTTTTGTGATGGTGAAAAGAGGGAGAAGGTGACAAACTAACTGTCCCCTGTCAATCAGTTCATTCAAAGGACATGCACTAAAATGTGGCTTTGACTCTTCCATCAGAAATACAACACATTTCATTATATTTTCATGATGACAAGCATTGAAAAAAAGTAAAAGTTTCCTTTTTTCCCATTATTAGTCTTTAACTAGTATTTTGTGCAGTAAATGTAAAAGAGATGAGGTTAGTGTGCCTGGAAAGAAAAAAAAAGCTATTTTACAACTTAGTAATATATGAAGCATGACATCTCATTTTTAAAATAATAATTTTAAAAATCTATGCTGGTTCTGAATTTCTAAAAGTATCTTATTGTGTGTGTTCTACAAAACATGATAGCTGCTCTAATATTTGAAAATATCTACCATATTTCCATAGTCTTTTCTTCTCTAGGATAGGATATACCTTTTTATTTTTTTCCTCAGATATTCCCCATCTGTTTCCAGATCTCTAACACTCACCCCGCCTTCACATTTTTTTTTTTGTCATTCAATATTTGGAGAATTACACATATTGTCAGGTCTAGAGTGTAGGGTATATTTTGAGAGAGAAGAAGGGATATAGAGAGGTAAACAAGGGCTGGATTGCAAGGACCCTGAATGCTAAGCATAGAATTTGAAGTTTATTTTGTAGGGAATAAGGAACCCTTGGAGGATGTTAGCAGAGGTGGAGTGCATTCAGGTTTATTGATGCTCCAGAAAGACCACAGTGGTCTGGGTAGAAAGGGCAGCCTGGTGCGGCCACTGCTGGGGACCTCCTGGCATTTGTCAGCCTCTGTAATGAGCCTGATGGCATCACGGTCCTCCACCCACAGGCCTCAGTGGCTGCCCCCATTCTGCAGCTTCCAATTCTAGAACTTAAGTATCTGATCCTCTGCACAAGCCTCTCTGGCTGCTTCCATCTTCTCTTTTGGGTCCAGGTTATGTCCTTTAGGGTCAATAGCATAAGGCTTGCTCTGATAGCTTAAGGAGAAAGGAAAGGAGAAAGATTTCCAGTACTCAGATGCCACCTTAGAGAAGAACCTCTAATTTTCCATGGTCTGCTGGCTGCTGAGCAGTTGCTGCTGCCTACCCAGCTCCTAAAAGAAGAGATGCTGATCCCTGTGAGACTACATGTCCTCTTTGTTGTTTATTTGTTTGTTTGCCTTTATTTAAAAATTTCCAAAATTGGCAAACACTTTATACCCTCCAAGCAACAAGTCCCCTTTTCCTCTTCCACAGCATCCTCTGATCTATTTTCTGTCCCTGTGATTTTGCTATAGCTAGATATTTTAAGTGAAATAATACATCATTTGTCCTTATGTGCCTTACTTATTTCATTTAGCATAATGTGCTTAAGGTTTATCCATGTTGCCACATGACTCAGAACCTCATTCCTTCTTATGGCCAAATAAAATTAATTGTGTATGTGTATTCCACATTCCTTTTTGCCTTTCCTTGCATGCTCCCTAGTTCATCAGTACTGTTCTGATGTCTTTAAATATTATATTTAAAACATGGCCATGATGTTTTAGGGTTTGTCAAATGGAGACTATACCCTCTTTCCCTTGTCCACCCCTGAGTTACCCCTTCTCCATGAGAAAACGTCTGCCAAGTGCCAAATTCATGGTTCAATGGAAGCCAATGGACTCAAGGGCAAAGGTTGACAAAGCTGCCCTATCAGGGATAATACTAGAGTGCATTACACTGAGCTTGGACCCTCTGCCTCAGAGTGTGGCATCTTCAACTGCCTACATAGCTTCAGATCCCTGAATCTGGTGATAAGGGTTGTAAGACAGAGGGGGATGCCTGGGCCTTGCTTCCAGGCCTCTTAAAGAAATACCAGGCAAGGATGATGGTAGTTTGGGTTGAGATGAAAAGAATCTTCTGCCTACTTCTACTTAGAATGGAACTGAGGATCAATAGTGATTTCCAATAAGTCTCTTATCTGAGTTTTTAAAAAGCCTTATTAGTATAAGGGTTAAAAGAGATTTCTCCCTAATCTATGTCTACAGAAGCACACATACATACCAAAAGAGTGAACCAATAAAATATACAGAGAAGGACTACTCTTCACTAAATCCTTTCAGACATATAATTATTGAACAAAAAGAAATCTTGAAAAAATAGCATCTTCAGAAACTGTATAATTCATATATGTGTATCTATGTATATGATCCATATGTGAACACGTGTGTATGCATGTATTCTGTTTCATTTTAAGAGTACTTAGGCCTTTGGGTACCCCATCTAGCTATAACGATAAAATAATGATAAAAAACCTATTAGCAAACAAACAAACAAAAACCCAACCAAGAAGGTGGCAATATCACCTTCTTGTCAAGTTATTACATGGTGGTATCAAGGGGATTTCAGGGCCTATGTAAATGTTTTCCTGAACATATGGAGGACATAATGCCAAGTACCATGGGACTATCAATCTCCAAATCTAGAAACTATAATTCTATTAAATAAAACCTCTGGGCAAGTCTCAAATATCCTGTACTTTTTAGTACCTATTTTTTTAAAAAATAGGTAATTTTTGAAACTAAGTGCCCCAATTTATTCCGGGTTGCATTCATCTTGTCTGTTTCAATCCAGTTTTCCAACTTATAAAGAGAACTTTGAATTTTAATTCTATTATATGTAGTAGTCAATACCTCTCTTAAGATTTGAGTCCCTGAAAGTTTTATAAATATGCAACCCATTCAAATTATCCATAAAATGCCTAGCACGAGGTCTAGGACAATGTCCTGGGCTCTCCTTCAGGCTGACATGGATATACACGTCCTCGACATATGGTGTACAAATTTCTGTTAACCTTAATGATACATGGAAAACTAGCAATAAGGTTGACTTGGTGCTAGATGTCCTGGTGTTGACATAGAGTTCCTTAAGTTAAAAGGTGGAAACAAAAAAAAAGGTGGAAACAGCCCGAGTTCCCATCAACAGATGAATGGATAAACCTTAAAAGGGAATGAGGTTTTGATCTATGTTACAACATGGATGAAGCTTGAAAACATTCTTAAGTGAACTAAGCTAGACACAGAAGGACCAATATTATATGATCTCATTTGTATGATATATCTAGGATAAGTAAATTAATAGAAGCAGAAAGTAAATAATAGGTTACCATAGGCCAGAGGGAGGGGAATTGAAAACTATAGCTTAATGAGTACAGAGTTTCTGTTTTGGATGATGAAACAATTTTGGTAATGGAAGGTGGCAACATTAGAACAATGTTGTAAATGTGTTTAGTGCCACTGAATTGTACACTTAAAGATGGTTCAAATGGCAAATTTTATGTTACATATGTTACCACATTAAAAAAATTTTTAAAAACCACAGTTACACAGATGTCACTTCATACCCACTAGGATGACTTTATCAAACAGATAATAAGTGTTGGTGAGAAAGTGGAGAAATCAGAACCCTCATTTACTGCTGGTAGTCACTGCAGTTAGAAATGTAAAATGACAGCCACTTTGAGTCTGGCAGTCCACGAAAGGTATACATAGAGTTATCATACATCAACAATTCTACTCCTAGGAGATAAGAGAAATGAAAACATATTTCTGTACAAAAACTCATACACAAATGTTCCTAGTAGCATTATTCATAATAGCTAAGAAGTAGGAACGACCCAAATGTCCATCAATTGATGAATGAATAAATGACAGAGTATATCCATGCAATGGAATATTATTTGTCAATAAAAAAGAAGTATTGTGCGATGGTAAACTTGAATTAACCTTGAAAACATTATGCTAAATGAAAGAAACCAGACAAAAAAGACCATATAATGAATGAATCTATTTATGTGAAATATCCAGATTAGGCAAATCCATAGAGACAGAAAGTAGATTAATGGTTTCAGGGGATTAGGGAAGGAGGGAATGGGGAGGTGCTTGCTATTGGGTACAGAATTTCTTTTGAGGGGATAAAAATATTGTAAAATTGATGATAGTGATGGTTGTACAACTCTGTGAATATTAAAAACCATTGAATTGCACACTTTATATGAGTGAATTATATGGTATGTAAATTGTATTTCTATATACAATTGTATCTCAAGGTCGAGGTCAAGGTTTTGCTGGTGAGAACAAAAAGAAGCTGACTGGGCAATTTAATCCGTACCCCTGACAGTCCAAATTTTCAAAGAAAGGGTAAAAGGAGTTGGATCCCAAAGCCATTACTCAATACTCTTTTTATAGTTCAGAATAGGAAGTTTCTGAACATATAAGAAAGTATGGCATGAGCGTTTAGAACCTATGAAGGAGGGTGCAAGGTTAGTTCAGTGGTAGAATTCATCTCCTTGCCATGCAGGGGACCCGGGTTCGATTCCTGGTCCATGAACTCCCCCATAAAACAAATAAACAAGCAAAACAAACAAACAAAAATTCAACAAGTGGTGCTGCAATAACAGGTTACTCACATGGAAAAATAATGCAATGTGACCCCGCCATATAGCATACAAAAAAGAAAAAAAAAGAACCAATGAAGATTTGTGCTATCTCAATACCACTTCTCTTATGAAGGAGTTGGTAGATTGGGGGAATGCTGTACACACAAAGCATCCTGATTTCAACCAGTAGGAGTCTAACATGCTAAAAATATTTTAAAGATGATTTTTTCCTGCTTGAAGAATATTTTATATAGTATTTTCATGAATACTGGAAAAGAGCCATGGGTCCTGCCTCATCAGAAGAAATACTTTACAGCTTCCCTCCTTAAGTGGAACATGTGTGGCCTGCAAAAGGCTGGTGTCAGACTTGGATCGACATAGGTGTGAGATTCGAATCTCTAACAGATGTCACATTTAGCTTCTGGAGCCGTGCAGTAGGTGACATCAGTAGCAATGAACAACATGAAATCAGAACATAAAAATTGCCTGTAATGAGGCTCTTTAATGCTGACTGTTACCAAATCCACAGGGCTAAACATTAGCTTTAAGAGAGAGTGTCAGAGGGAGAGAGTTCTCAGTTTTTAAAGGAATTTCTTCTTACGCTATCCCCGATATTGCAGTATGGACTGAGTGTGAACAGAAAATGTTAAAAAAAAACAACCAAAAAAACCCTAGATGCAGAAAATTACAATCCACAGCCACAGGATCTAGTGAGCCGGGCAGTGAGGAGCTGGAGCTGGCTTGCATCGGCTTGTGAGAGCCACTTGTGCTCATCTCATCCCAATTCTGTTCAATGAAGTCATTTTGGTAGTTTGAAATCGCTCATAGTGGGAGGATTTGCGCTACAAAAACTGGCAAATGCTACAAATCCAGGCTCTTTGATTTCGCCTGGAGAGCCGGTTATTAAGCATTTACCAGCATGACGCTGGCAAGCCTCTCCTCATTGGCCACCTGCAGCATTGAACAACAAGAGATGTAGCCTCTCTGAGTGCAAACACCATATAAGTCGGGGCACAAAGACACCAAGACAAGCACTGCCAGATGAATGGTACATTAAATAACACCCACATTCATGATAAAGAACACTGGCTTACAGTCAAAGTTACAGGAAAATGTACCAGTTCTTTTAGTTCGCCAATAACAGTGTCCGATATACCTGCAAGGTATATATTGTGGTAAAATGGTTTGTTTTTCAATATGCATTTATAGTAACTACTGAATTTGTTAAATGTTCTAAATTCCTTGATCTCTTAAAAATAACTTTGCATGGTCATATAATTCAAGAATTCATTTTCCTGTCTTCTTCAGGTTTTCTACTTTGGCTCTGACTCACACGAACAAGGACGATATTTAGCTAATAAGAGAAATTTCCTTATAACCATGAGTAAATAAGTAAAACAATGTTTGGACTATTAGAAATGGTTCGTTTAGATATTTAGAGGAAATTTACTCAAAGAAAGATTCTTAGGAAGACTGAAAAGAATTAGGTGGTCATGTGCTTATACCTATATCCACTCACACCAAGAATTCCAATGGAAAAACTGACATCTGTGAAAGTGGATTCTGTTTCCCCAAATGCAAAGGCAGGAACAGCATGATCTGCCCTCTGTGGACAAACAGCATCCAGAGGCTTCACTCACGGAAAACTAACATCTGTTTTAAGAAGTCCTTTGAAGCAAAACTATGTAAACATGTGGAAATGAACTGCTGAAGGAGTTGCCAGAGGAAGTAGGGAATCAAGCTCCCAAGACAGAGGCTATTCAAGACCTTGGCTGCCTCAGCCAAGGAACCAAGTTGGTTGGAAACAATTCCAACTTTTCCGATGTTTAACATATCAAGAGAATGGAGGGAACTAAGGTTATGGCTGGAACCAATCTTGCCAGTTTCCTGGCATGGTATCAAAGGTGGCTTAGTTACACCTTTGCATATGAAAAATTAAAATTTAGGAGAAGGGTTTTAAATTCCAGTTGAACCTCCCATGAAAAATCCTGTGACTATAACTAGCCAATAAGAAAGTTTATCAGGTTCAATATTGCATCAAATCTTCTCGACCAAGTGTTCTGACTGTGGGTTAATTGGATAGAATTCAGAGAGTCCATGAACTTGGATTAAAATACAACTTTATTTTCACTAATATAATTGAAATTTATCATATCAGGAGATAAACAGTTTCCCAAAGGGGAAAGAGCAGGGATAACTCTTTAAAAGAAAAACACTGCTAAGGATCTGCTTGCAGATCTTTGATGATGTCTTCACTACTAGCCTCAGTCCATACCTTTTGTCCTACATTATTCCCGGTTTCACTTATAGGTCAACTTTTCATTTGCTGTTGGTCTGCAAAAGTCAGATGAGGTTGAAACCTAGCTCTATCTCACAAGGCCATCCTGGTCTTCAGTGTCTTGGAGGGACATTTGTGTCTTTGCTGTCCTCATCACCCTTGCACCACTGTTTTTTCTCACTCTTACTTCCCTTTCCTAACAAATCCTGCAGGCAGACTTCCATTTACACCGGGTGCATCTCTGTGCTTCTAAACTTCAATAATGTAAATACCCTCTTTAAAAGAAAAAAGTTCTCATTCACTTCATATGACAGAGATGTTTATTTACCAATTACTAGTACAACAGTTTTGACATTATAACTGAAATAAGTTGTCATATTGCTGGAAAGAAATGTCAAGTTAGTGCAGAATATAAACAAGTATGCCTATGGGTATGTGGCTATGTGTTTGAAAACACCATTGAAGGTGGTTAATTACACTTCAAGTGTTAGGTTTTTTTTATTGTAAAAAATAACATACATACAAACAAGCAATAAATTTGAAAGCACACTACAATAATTAGTTGTAGAACAGATTTCAGAGTTTGGTATGGGTTATGACTCCACAATTTTAAGTTTTTACTTCTAGCTGCTCCGAGACACTGGAAACCAAAAGAAATAATGATTCAGAAGTCATACTCATTTGTTAAATCCTATCTTCTCTGTTATAACTGTAACTTCTCCTATGATCTTTCTCAAACTTTAGTGGTATTCGGGCTATGCCCATTCTAACTTTTTCATTGGTTGGAAAGGGCTGGTGATAATATGGGATAGAGGGATGGAACTAGTTGATTTTCTGGAGAGGCTGGCCCCTCTGGGTTTCAGGACTTTATTTGGCCTAGGAAGCTGTGGTAGTTAAATTCATTTGTCAACTTGGCCAGGTGAATGTGCCTAGTTCTGTTGCTGTGGACATGAGCCAATGGTACATGAACCTCATCTGTTGCTCATTACATCTGCAGTTGGCTAAGAGGCGTGCCTGTTGCAATGAATGATGTTTGAGTTAATTGGCTGGGGCTTAAATAAGAGAGCTCAACATAGCACAGCCCAAGCAGCTCAGCATACCTCATCTCAGCACTCACAGCTCAGCCCAGGCCTTTGGAGATGCAGAAAGAAATCACCCCAGGGAAAGTTGTTGGAACCCAGAGTCCTGAAGAGAAGGCCAGCAGAGATCACCCTGTGCCTTCCCACATAAGAAAGAACCTCAGTTGAAAGTTAGCTACCTTTCCTCTGAAGAACTAATGAAATAAATCCCCTTTTATTAAAAGCCAATCCGTCTCTGCTGTGTCGCATTCTGGCAGCTAGCAAACTAGAACAGAAGCCATCTGGAGGTTGCAGGCTTCTGGAAAGTAATCATAGTGCATGGAACATTTGCAGAATCTCAGATGTTCTTTAGGGTTGGCAGGAATGGTTTTGGTTGGGGTTTGGCAAACTATGATAAGTAGCAATATGTAGCTGAAGCTTGCATAAAAGTAGTCTCTAGAGTAGCCTCTTGTCTCTATTTGAACTCTCTTGGCCACTGATGCCTTATTAATTACTACTCTTTTCCCCCTTTTGGTCAGGAAGGCATTGTCAATCCCATGGAGCCAAGGCCAGCCTCATCCCTAGGAGTTATATCCCACGTTGTCAGGGAGACTTTCACCCTTAGATGTCATGTCCCATGTAGGGGGGAGGGTAATTATTTCACTTGCAAAGTTGGGCTTAGAGAGAGAGAGAGAAACCACATCTGAGCAACAAAAGAGGTCCTCAGGAAGGAACTCTTAGGCATAACTAAAGGGTAGGTTTAGGTTCTCTGCTGCATAAATAAGCTTCACAAGAGCAAGCCTCAAGATAAGGGTTTGGCCTATTGACTTGGGAGTCCCTAATATTTGAGACAGTATTAGGGGGTTCTCAGGTGAAAGTTTAATAGTTCCATATTTTTTCTCCCATCCCTCAAGGGATTTTGCCAATATTTTTAAATTATCTGCTCAACATACTCTGGAATGTATCCAGACATTACATTAAGCTTTACAGAATTGCCAGCCCTTATTCCCATTCTGGGGTCCCTGTATTTGGGCTGTTTAAATGATCTATCCAGACAGGTTGAGTTAGATTATGTGCTACAGAAAATTTAGACTTAGGACAAAATAAACCTCTCTTCATTTGGTCTCATAGAGTAGGTGAAGTTTTAAAATACAGATAATGTTTTCCTTACCCCTGTAATCCAATTTACCTTAGTCCCAACTTGATCAGCTTCATTCTTTTTCTCTAATAAGCCTAATCTTTTTTTCAGTTTCTTTAACAGTTATTGCGTGTGGCAATGCTGGCCTTCAGAACTGTAGAACTCCTACTCTAAGTCTTAGATGTCACCCATGTACCTAAATTTCAAGGGAAATACCAGGTTATACATATATAGCTCAGCCTCTCAAAATCTAGAAATAACAATTACCACTCTGGACTAAACGTGACTGCTATTAGAGCTCACAATCTAGGCCCCAATTTTCTTATAAGTATTTTCTAAATGACCACACGACATTTGCTCTTTTGTTTCCAGTTTATTTTGGATCACAATGTCCCCCAGGCTCATTCACATTGTTACATGCCTCACAATTTTGTACCTTTCTGTAGCAGCACAATATTTGAGCATATGTATACACCACAGTCTACTTCTCAGTCAGTGTATCCTTCAGCCACCTCCATCCATTGGGCATTATGTATAATGTGCAAAGTCAACAGTCCATGTCTCACATTACTCTCAATTAGTGGTATAATCATCAACACTCTCAATTTTAGACAATTTTCATTGCTCCAAGAGAAAAATAACCAATGAACACATCCTCACCAAATAGAAAATCCAAACCTCCCCTTAACTCTTGTCCTTCCCCCCACATTGTTTACCCCTGGTATTGCTGTAGTACTGTTGAAGTCTTCCTGTTAAACATGGCCCATAGCAGGCAATAGTAATTTCCCCCCTATATTCCAATATTATAAACTCTTTGTACAAAGATTCATACCTTTGAAGTAGTTCATGAAAAAACTTATTTATATTTGTAGTTCTAATTGGTGGGATACATGGCTCTATACAACCACTTTCAATCATGTAGACTCACTTATGAACTCCCTTCAGTTCTATCCACTCCCTTACATTTAAATTCAACCTAGCTAACAGTTCATTAGGTCTCTAGCTTTCATTTCTCTAGTTTTTCGATGCTAGGTCCCCTATATTGTGTATTATAAGCCTCTGTGTTTGCTTTTTCCATGGTCATAAAAGCAAAATCATACAGTATCTATCCTTTTGTGTCTGGCTTATTTCCCTCTGCATTATGTCCTCAAGGTTTATTCATCTTGTTATGTGCTTCAGGACATCATTTCATTTTACTGCTGCATAATATTCCATTGTAAGTATTTACCACATGTGTTTATCCACTTGTCTGTTGATGGGCACTTGGATTGTTTCTATCTTTTGGTGATTGCAGATAAAGTTGGTATGAACACCGGTGTAGAAATGTCTGTTTGTGTCACTGCTTTCAGCTGTTCTAGGTATATATTGAGTAGTGGTATTACTGGCTCCTAGAGCAACTTGATATGTAGTTTTCTAAGGAATCACCAGACTGTCTTCTAAAGTGAATGTACCATTATACATTCCCACCAGCATGGCATAAGTGTCCCAATTTCTCCACAACTTCTCCAACATCTGTAGTTTGTTTAATAGCAGCCATTCTTCTAGGTGTACAGTGGTATCTCATTGTAGTCTTGATCTGCAATTCCCTTATAGCTAATGAAAATAAGCATCTCTTCATGTGCTTTTTAGCCATCTGTATTTGCTCTTCAGAAAAATGCCTATTTGTCTCTTTTGTCCATTTTATAATTGGGTTGTTTGGTCTTTCCTTATTGAGTTGTATGATTTCTTGATGTATACAGGATATCAAACCTTTATCCAATACATGATTTCCAAATATTTTCTCCATTGAGTTGGCTGCCTCTTAACCTTTTTGACAAAGTCCTTTGACGCACAGAAGCATTTGATTTTGAGGAGTTCCCATTTATCTATTTTTCTTTGGGTGTAAAGTTTAGGAAGCTACCTTCTATTACTAGGTTTTGAAGATGTTTCCAATATTTTCTTCTAGGAGTTTTATGGTACTGGTTTTTATATTTGGGTCTTTGATCCACTTTGAGTTAATTTTTGTATAGGGTATAAGGTAAGAGTCCTCTTTCATTCTTTTGGGTATCGATATCCAGTTCTCTCATGCCCATTTATTGAAAAGACTATTTTGTCCCAGTTCAGTGGATTTGGGAGCTTTGTCAAAGATCAATTGACCACAGATTTGATGGTCTATTTCTAGACTCTTGAGTTGATTCCATTGGTCAATCCTTCTATCTTTGTGCCAGTACTGTGCTGTTTTGACCACTGTAACTTTATTACAAGCTTTGAAACCAGGAAGTGTTACTCCTCCCACTTTGTTTTTCTTTTTCAGGATGCTTTTAGCTATTCGGGGTCTATTTTCATTCCAGATGAATTTGGTAACTAGCTTTTCCAAGTCTTCAAAGTAGGTTGTTGGAATTTTGATTGGTACTGTGTTGAATCTGTAGATCAATTTGGGTAGAATTGACATCTTAACTATATTTAATCTTCCTATCCATGAACAGGTACTGTCTTTCCACCTATTAGATCTTTGATTTCTTTTAGTGATGTTAATGTAGTTTTCTGTGTACAGGCCCTTTACATCCCTAGTTAAGTTTATTCGTAGATATTTGATTCTTTCAGTTATTTTGAATGGAATTTTTTTCCTTGATTGACTTCTCAGTTAGGTCATTGCTTGTGTATAGAAACATTACTAGTTTTTTCACATTAATCTTGTATCCTGCCATCTTGTTGAATTTGTTTATTAGTTCAAGAAGTTTATCATAGATTTCTCAGGATTTTCCAAGTATAGTATCATGTTATCTGCAAATAATGACATTTTTACATCTTCCTTTCCAATTTGGATGGCTTTTATTTCTTTTTCCTACCTGATTGCTCTAGCTAGAACTTCTAGAACAATGTCGAATAACAGTGGTGACAGAGGGCATCCTTGTCTCTTTCCTGATCTTAGGGGGAAGGCTTTCAGTCACTCACTATTAAATACAATGCAGGGTATGGGTTTTTCATATCTACCCTTTATCATATTGAGGAAGTTACCTCTAATTCCTACTTTTTGAAGTGTTTTTATCAGAACAGGATGTTGAATTTTGTCAAATGCTTTTTAAGCATCAATCAAGATTATCATGTGGGTTTTCCCTTTCAATTTGTTAATGTGCTCTATTACATTGATTGAACTTCTTGTGTTGAACCATCTTTGCATTCCTAGTATAAACCCCACTTGATTATGATGTATAATTCTCTTAATGTGTCATTGGATTTGATCTGATAGTATTTTGTTGAGAATTTTTGTATCTATACTCATTAGGGAGATTGACCTGTAGTTTTCCTTTCTTATAGCATCTTTACCTGGTTTTGGCATTAGTGTGATGTTAGTTTCATAAAATGAGCTATGTAATGTTCCTGTTTTCTCCAGTTTTTGGAAAAGTTTGGGCAGAATTGGTGTTAGTTCTTTCCAGAATGGTTGATGAAATTCCCCTGTGAGGCCATCTGTCCCAGGGCTTTTTTTTGTAGGAAGATTTTTGATGACTGATGGCATCTCTTTACTTATGATTGATTTGTTGAGATCTTTTATTTCTTTTCAAGTCAATGTAGCTTGTTCATGTGTTTCAGGAATTTGTCTATTTCCTCTAAGTTGTCTAGCTTGTTGGCAGATAATTGTTCATAATATCCTCTTCTTAAGAGGATATTATGAACCATCATGATCTGCGGTAATGAACCTCCTCTCATTTCTAATTTTGTTCATTTACATCCCCCCCCCCTTTCTTTCTGTCAGCCTAGCTAGGGGTCTATTGATTTTATTGATTTCTCAAAAAACCAAATTTTGTTTTATTGATTCTTTTATTTTCCAATTCATTTCATTCAGCTTTAATCTTTATTATTTTTCCTCTTCTATTTGTTTTGGGGTTAGTTTGCTGTTCTTTCTCTAGTTCCTCCAGATGAGCCATTAAGTCCTCAATTTTTACTCTTTCTTTTTCTTTTTTTTAATATTAACATTTGAGGCAATAAATTTCCCTCTAAGCACAGATGAGCCTTTATGTCCTCAATTTTTACTCTTTCTTCTTTTTTTAATATTAACATTTGAGGCAATAAATTTCCCTCTAAACACAGCCTTTGCTGCATCCTATATGTTCTGATATGTTTTATTCTCATTTTCATTCATCTCCAGATTGTTATTAATTTCTCTAGGAATTTCTTCTTTGACCCACTGGTTGTTTAAGAGTGCTTTATTTAATCTCTCTATATTTGTGGAAGTTCTGGTGCTTTGTTGGTTACTGATTTCTAGCTTAATTCATTGTGATCAGAGAAAATGCTTAAAATAATTTCAATCTTTCTAAATTTATAAAGACCTGTTTTGTGCTCCAGCATATGATTTATCTTGGAGAATATCCCATTAACCAGAGATGAATGTACATCCTGGTCTTTTGGGGTGTAACAATGTATATATGTCTGTTAGGCCTAATTCATTTATCAAATTATTTAAGTTCTCTATTTCCTTGTTGATCCTCTGCATGGTTGTTCTATCTATAAAGAAGAGCAGTGTACTGAAGTCTCCCACTATTATTGTTGAGAAGCTTATTGCTTCCTTCAGTTTTGCCAATGTTTGTCTCATGAACTTTGGAGCTCCTCAATTAGGAGCATAAACATTTATGATTGTTATTTCTTCTTGGTGAATTTTTCCTTTTATTGATATGCAGTGTCCTTTTTTGTGTCTTATGATGCCTTTACATTGAGAGTCTGTTTTGTCTGATATTAGTATAGCTACTCCTTCTTTCTTTTGGTTATAGCTTGCATGGAACATCTTTTTCCATATTTTCACTTTCAGCCTATTTGTATCCTTGGGTCTAAAATGAGTCTCTTGTAAGCAGCATATAGCTGGATCATATTTCTTAATCCATTCTGCTAATCTGCATCTTTGAATTGGTGAGTTTAGTCTGTTAATATTCAAAATTATTACTGTAAAGATATTTCTTGAATCTACTATCTTATCCTTTGGATTTTATTTGTGAGATCTATATTTCTTTTCTCCTCTTTCTCTTTTTTATCCTTTAAGTTACCCTTACTGGTACTCTTCAATTCTGTCCCCTCCTCCGGACTTCCCTCTCCTGACTTTTTTTTTTCAGATGACAGAACTCCCTTTAGTATTTCTTGTAAGGCCAGTCTCTTGTTAACATATTCTCTTAGCATTTGTTTGTCTGTGAAAATTTTGATATAGACAACTTGACTGGGTACAGAATTCTTGGCTGGAAGTCTTTCTCTTTCAAAATCTTAAATATATTATACCACTTCCATCTCACCTCCATGGTGCCTGTTCAGTAGTCCAAACTCAGTCTTATGTGGCTTCCCTGATATGTAGTAGATCACTTTTCTCTTGTTACTTTCAGGATTTTCTGCTTCTCTTCAACATTTGACAAACTGAGTAGCATGTGCCTTGGAGTAGGTCTATTTGGATTTTTTCTATTTGGGGTTCATTTGGCTTCTTTGATATGCATATTTATGTCTTTCAGAAGAGTTGGGAACATTTCTCCCTTTATCTCCTCAGCTAATCTTCCTAGCCCTTTACTCTTTTCTTCTCCTTGTGGGACACCAGTGATTCTTATATTTGTGTACTTTGTTTTGTCCATCATTTCCCTGAGATCTAATTCAAAATTTTCCATCTTTTTATGTGCATTTGAAATCAATTGTCCTCTCCCCTAGTTCATTTATTCTTCCTCTTCAAATCTGCTGTTATGAGTCTCTAGTATATTTTTGATTTAGTCTTTAATCTCTATGCTATCTATTTTTCTATTTATTCTTTCAGATTCTTCTTTATGCTTTTCTATAGTCTTGGTCTTCTTTATGTCATTAGCCAACCCATTGTATTTATTTAGTAGAGTTATCTTAACATCTTTGATTAGTTGTTTGCACAGAGGTGTGTGCCTGCATGGAGCGGGGGTAGGAGTACAAGTGTGCATCTGGATAGGATGGAGTGTGTGTGTGTGGCATGCATGCATACATGAGCACCTGTGGGGTATTTAGGTATTTCCTTCTGGCTATTCCAATTCACTAGAAACTAAAACGAAACATCCATATAATGATTCAGTAGTCATAATAATTTGCTAAATCCTAATTTCTCAGTTACACCTCTTCCCCCTCATTTGAACTTTCTCTCAATCTTCAGGGATATCTGGGCAATGACCATTTTAGCTTTTTCATACTAGAAATGGGTGTTGACCTTTTGGGGTAGAGGAGTGAAACTGGTTGATGTTCTTGGAAAGACTGGTACCTCTGGCTTTCAGGGCTTATCTGGAAAAGAAACAATCTGGAGGCCTTAAGTTTCTGAAAAAAATAAATTTACTAAGTAAAGTTTTATGGACTCTTAGAAACCAGGGTATTCTTCAGGATTTTCAGGAATACTGTCAGCTGGAGCTTGGCATACTGTGGCAATTTGCAATATCTGGTTGTAGCTTGCATAAGAGTATAACTTCTAGAATGAACTCTTGACTCTATTTGAAATCTTTTAACCACTGAAACTTTATTATAATAGGTTTCATTTTGTTACTTCTTTTGGTCAAGAAGGCATTCTCAATTCCATAATGCCAGTCTCATCTCTGGGAGGGATGTCCCACATTGCCAGGGAGACTCACACCCCTGGGAGTCATACCTCATGTAGAAAGGAGGATAGTGAATTTACTTGCAAAGCTTGGCTTAGAGAAAGAGGCTACATCTGAGCAACAAAACAAGTTCTCTTGGGGTGACTCTTAGATATAATTATAAGAAGGCTTAGCTTTGCCATTATATTTTAAATATTTAATTTTTTTAATCTGCAGATTTTATTGAAATATATTCACATACCATATATTCTATCCCAAAGTATATAATCAATGTCTCACAGATATCACTTAGTCGCGCAATCATCACACTCAATTTTAGATGATTTTCATTACTTCAAAGAGAAAAATAATATACAAACACACAAAAGAAAACCCAAATCACCCTGTTTTAGTTTGCTAAACTGTCAGAATGCATTATACCAGAAATTCCCTTTCTTTTTTGGAGTGGGGCGGTGCATGGTCCGGGAATTGAACCTAAGTCTCCCGCATGGAAGGTGAGCATTCTACCAGAAATTCCGTTTTAAAAAGGGAACTTATTCAGCAAACTAACCCCAAAGCAGGCAAAAGGAAAGAAGTAACAAAGATTAGAGCAGAAATAAATGAAATTGAGAACATGAAAACGATAGAGAAAATCAATAAAACCAGAAGTTGGTTCTATGAGAAAATCAATAAGATTGATGGGCCCTTAGCAAGAGTGACAAAAAGAAGAAGAGAGAGGATGCAAATAAATAAGATCAGAAATGGAAGAGGAGACATAACCACTGACCCCACAGAAATAAAGGAGGTAATAACAGGATACTATGAACAACTTTATGCTAATAAATACAACAATGTAGATGAAATGGACAACTTCCTAGAAAGGCATGAACAACCAACTTTGACTCAAGAAGAAAT
>PVIY010026751.1:0-35003 GCA_004026745.1 Myrmecophaga tridactyla | reverse complement strand
GTTGGGGTGGGGGTGGGGGCAGGAGGGTGGCGGTGTTGGGGTGGGGGTGAGAACGGTGGGGGGTAGTAGTATAGGTGGGGGTATGGATGGCAGGAGTGGGGGTGGCAGTGGTGGGGGTGGCAATGGGGGGGGTGATACCTGTGGCAGCCACAGCCAACATTTCTAAAGCACTGCCTCTGTGCCAGATGCTGTGCCAATTTCCTACAAATATCCCCTTATTTAATCCTTGCAACAATCCTATTAGGCCAGCACCACTATTTCTCCATTTTCCAGGTGAGGCACCGAGGCACGGGGTGGCTAAGGTGTGAGTCTGAACGCCTGGCCGGGCAGCGAGGGTGAGACCGAAACCCAGGCAGGAGGCACCTGGGTCCGAGCCGGTGGCCTCTGAGCCTGCTGCCCACCACCCCCCCCAACCCCCGGGGCCAGCACGAGGCCCAAGCGGGAGCACGGTCATACGGAGTGTGACGACACACCGGGGGCGGTTGAGGTCACGCTCTTCTCATCTGAGTGGACTCACTGAGCCCAGAGGACTGAAGGCTATCACCAAGGCAAGCTTACTTCCGAGCTTCTCCAGGAAGAAATGAGCCATTCTGCTCCCTGACTGCTCCGTCCTCTCCCTTCCTGGGAGGACAAGGACAGCTGGCGACGCCCTGAGGTCCCCTGACCGTGGGCTGCCTTGGGCAATGGGTTTCCACCTTTTCTGCCCCAACTCACCGTTGGCTTATAGGACGGGCCATGCTCCAGCCGGCACAAGGGGCTCCCAACTGTGGGGTTCCCCAGGGAGGAGAAGGAGGGAAGGGGGGGAAAGATGCTTCCTTTAAAGTGGGGGGGGAGGGGGGAGCTAATTAGACCGAGGGAGACAAGGATCCTGTAATTTGAGGAAGGAAAAAAAGAGATGCGCTTCCGATAAGCCCCGGGGATGGCGCCGCTCCGCGGAGAGCCGCTGGCCTGCCAGCTGCGCCTGCAGAAGTGGCGGTGGCCTTTGCTTTGTCTGGTCACAGCCCACCCCCAGGGAGGCCATCCTGACACCCGCCCCAGGCGCATCATCTCATACAAGGCGACAAGCCCATTTCCTGACAGCATTTGGCATGCAGTAAAGCTTACAGGTTTACTGAAATCGGACTTCTTTCCAAGCTTCGCTGCCATTTCTGTCTCTAACAGCCAAGGTAATTTTCTGGGGACACGATCAAGGACAATCGCACACACCCCCA
The DNA here is from genome assembly GCA_004026745.1 of Myrmecophaga tridactyla. Classification (NCBI taxonomy): domain Eukaryota; kingdom Metazoa; phylum Chordata; class Mammalia; order Pilosa; family Myrmecophagidae; genus Myrmecophaga; species Myrmecophaga tridactyla. Next base: position 33,792 of record PVIY010026751.1, on the reverse strand, counting down.
CCCCCGCCGGCAGGCACTGGCCGCCTCCTGCCGGGGACCCCGCCTCACCCACCTTCATCACCTCCACCTGCAGGTCCTCGTGCAGGGACGGCGTCATCCTCACCGCGTTCAGGATCTGATTGAGCAGCTGCTTCTCGTCCGAGTCCGTCGCCACGGAGACAAACCTCTCCTCCGACAGCAGCTTCTGCGGACAGGCAGAGGCAGCGGGTCACGGAGGGCCCCCCGCTTTTCCTCACTCGGGGGCCTGGGCCCGAGGCCGTCCAGGAAGCGGCTGCGCCACGCTCCACTAAAGAGAAAGATGAGCCACATCTCGGCCCCGTGGGTTTTCGCAAAGATCTATTTTCCTGACACCAGCCAGTTCCTTCTTTCACTTTATCAAACAAAATCCTAACGTGGGGGCCACATGGGCTATTTGGGGGGTATGGATGGGAATGGACATGCTGGGGACGGCTGCACAGGCCACCCGGCTTGGTCACAGGAGGGGAGAGGAGAAAGTCACATTCGTTCTCAGACTGCTACCCTTTGGCCGGCTAATGTGGGCCATCATTTACCCAGGAAACTTTCATGAAGGCACAGATGAAATACACAGGCTCAGTGCATTTCCCCATCAGAAAATGAGCCCCCAAAAACCTAAAAAAAAATAAAGGCATTCCATTGTACATGGCTTACAACTCACAGGATAGCCCATTTCTATTTCAGAACAACTCATGCTTTTTTATAAAATTCTCCCATGGATTGTACCCCCAACTGCACGCCTACAACTTCTCCCCCCTCACCTTTCCTTGGAGCCACGAGAAAGAGAATCAGCTGTCAGGGACACCCCATTCTCTTCTGCAGACTAAACCTCCCCAGGCTTTTGCTAATGTTCTCAGAGTAGTGTGACCTGTCTCACACGCATGGACCCCCGGAGCGGCCACCATACCTGGAGGGTCGCCTGACACTTAGGTTGCCAAGGAGTGGCGCGTGGCTTCCGTCCCAGCCTGGGGGCAGATCGGCTGTGCTGCCAGGGTTTCTCTGCTGGCCCACCCCAACACCCCCACTCTCACTCGCTGAGGGCTGTGGAGAAGCTGCTCTTCCCCGTTCTGTCCCGGCACCACTGACTGTCGCCACTCAAGTACAGGACTTTATATTTATCCCAGGTAAATTTCTTTTCTGTCCGATTCAGCTTCTACTGCAGCCTGAGAAGAACTTTGGGAAATTCTGATTCATTAAACATCATGATGCTGTCTTTTAGCTTTAAACTAAAACTCATGAAAATGAGTATTTCAAACCCTCTCACTGAGGACTCCCTGATGTTTTGGCTCTATTCTTCAAAAGAGCTCTTTCCTGTCCCATAGTGCACCCAGGCCAGCCCAGAGTTAAAGTTCACGTGCAAATCGGTTTTTACTTGGTGTGAGCCCTAGAAAATGCCCGAGGCCCACAGGAGGCAGCAGGGATGGGCAAAGGAAGACTCCCAGCCCAGCCAGCCCAGGAAGACAATGGGATTAAGCAAGCTCCTGAAAACATGGACCTGCTACCTAGAAAGTTCCAGAGGTTTAAACACAAGCAGACATCTGAACAGAAAATTTATGCAATACTAAAAGAAAAAGGAACATAAGGAAAGGGTCAAAACAAATTTCCATTCATTATTATGGTTGGCCCTTTACCTTGGAGAAAAGCAAAGGGTTTTCAAAACATCACTGACAACATGCTGAAATGTTGACTGCCACTGCATAGTAAAATATGTTATCCAATTCCAATCCACTGGGGAAAAGAATCATTATTTTCTCACTCTTTCATATGTGTTAACTCTTAAAAGGTATTAAGGGACCTTTCTGAATGCCACAAAAACTATTACAGATCTTTCTTTGCTTTGTGGGGTCCCCATGAGTCTGTGTGTGACTACCAAGCTTCAACAAAATGGTGCAGAAACTCTGATGACTTTAAGAAAATCCTGTTACCCTCTATGTTTCGTGCCTAGTTCAATCAAATTTCTATTTGCCCTTCCAATGCTGAATGGGCCTACTGATTTCCATCACCCCACTGCACCCAGCAAAAACCTTACCTGCATCCCCGCCAAGGCATGCTGGGCCAGCTTCATGTTTTTGGATTCCAAAGCCAGCTGGAGAGGCAGCAGACACTTCTCCCTGGCAAACACATCGATAAGGACAGCATGTTAGCTCAGCCCAGCTGGCAGGCAAGAGGTGCAAGCCTTATGGGCGCCCCTGCCCAATACCACCGACACACCCATACGCAAACGTTGTAACCAGAAATGAAAGGGAACGTGGACATAAGAACAAAACAGCAAAAAAGGTGTGCTGAAATGAGAGCCTATCAGACTACAAAAAAGCAAACACTCGGCTCCCGAGTAATTGTTTTGGGGTGTGGTGGGACCCCAGTGAAAGGGTCCATGCTGCCTAAGCTTTGCTCATACCCATACTCCAGAGGTGAACAACTCTGGAATGCACCATGGACATGGTTTTGATTCAGCCTCCATCAAGAGGCAGACATGAATTTTATGACGGGTTCTCATTCAATACGTTTTTAAGACAGAAATGCAAACGAATCATTAATAGCTGGCTGATGCAACAACATTACTTGGAAGCATGGGTGAGACAAAAATAAATAAATAAATGGAGAGCTGCATGAAGATTTTAAAGTATTTCTTTAAAGGCACTAAAATATGTTAGGAATTAAACCAAAAGAGCTACAGAGGCAAACATATCTTTCTGTGGATACACTGGCTCTAAATAATTAAACAATAGACCAAGAATTTTAATCAACCCATTATTTCCCCATGGAATCACACTGGCACAACAAATGAAATGTTATTTAATATTCCCAGTTTCCCTACCCCTGCTTCAACCAGAATGGCCCCATTTTAATCTATTTTGTATTTTCAGCATTAGCTGAGTAACCCAATGACGTTAGGGAGGGTGAACGTCAGAGGGCTGGAATACAGGGTTTTGTCTTTGGAGAACAAAAGGTGACTGTTGTATGAAGCACGGACTGGGAAGCTAATTATGGCTCTGATTCCTTCCTGTCCATCTGCAACTCTGCAGCTTTTGCTGGAATGCTCCGGAACATGTGTGAGAGTCACAGACACTGGGCAGTGTCGGCCACCTAGATGGGCATTTGTCTTCCTCGACCTTCTCGCCTCTCCCATCACCGTCCCAATGTTACAATATCCACTTACACCACAACTGATTAACACTGCAGCCCTCTGCTCTAGGTCCTTCCTTTGATGGCAGGTGAGTCACCTCACTGTCCTACTTCCAGGTGGGTGGCTGTCACCTGTCAACTTGTCACAGTTACAAGGCAAACTTATGCAGTCAATTAAGGCAGGATTAGTTGATTTTTCCAACTTTTGTTCCTTTTGGTCAATTCTTCACTGGTTTCCAAGCTTGGGAAAATTAATTGGGAGGGTGGAAGTAGAGCAAGAAGTAGGGATAATGGACAGACGGAGGATTCTCTGAACTATAGAACTTCATCTGTGCACACTGAAACCATCAGATTTCCATAAGAATTATTCCACGGAGAAAGAAGCGTCCTCTTGGATTTGGGGTTGGATCTGCCGATGAGGATGTGGCACCCACGAGTCCTCGTGAGAGGCAGCCCTCACGGCCTGGGCTATGATCCCATAAAACTTCACTTACAAAAACAGCCAGCGGGTCTGGATTTGGTTTGAGGCCATTTGCCCATCTGTGTACACACAACGTGCCCAGCGCTGACCATGATTTCCAGCTCACCATAAGCAGATCAAATCTCACCATGGTATCAGAGAGATTAGCCACCTCAGCAGAATCAAGTGCAGCACCAAGTTCTCTCTTACAAAATATGGGCATTGGGCAACTCACACTATAGACAGAAAGATTTCATTTGGGCCTGAAACCAAACTATGCCATCCATTCACCCAATGCTGAGCACCTGCTGTGTACCTGGCACCTCCTTGGGTGCTGGGGAAGATACAGGCACCTGCTCCCATTGTATTATTCATGGGGCGGAAGAGGATAAAAGGCCAGTTGGCAATCAGCAGTTCCTACTTCTCTCTTTTCTTTCTCTATTTGGCATTTGTTCAGAGGGGTTTTGAGGTCTGCCCAAACCCACACAGATGAACATGTTGGAGACAATTCCAGCCCAAACCCTTTGGAGGCCCAGGACTAAGTCCCTTGCAGGACCCTTTTGGTTTTAAAGGGCAGAGTGAAGCTAAAAGAGACCTGTTCCTCAACCTTTTTGGATGGCAGACGCAAAATCTGGCAAAAGACCCTCTTTCTAGAGGCGTGAGCATACTCATAATTCTACTTATCACTTCAGAGGGTCCACAGTCCCCCAAAGCCCATTCCTGTGGACCCCTAGCTAGGAGTCCCACCCTTTGGGGAAAGACCTGAGGACCCTCAGGTTCTGTTGGAGAAGAGGCCTGTCCATGCTGGCTGGCTGGGCAGGGGGGCCCTAGGGTGTGCTCAGATCGAGGCTGCACTGAGCCCTGGGCAGGGAGGCAGCATCCTGTGGCCCATGTCTGTGTGGGTGTGTCTGTCTGTCTGTGTTTGGGCAGGCCTCAGTGTGGGTGTGGGGGGGACCTAAGGGGGACAGCTAAGTCTCCTCAGCATCCAAAGCCTCTCACATTTTTGTGCCCAGCAGGCTTGTTAGAGCTTGTCACAGACCTTAGTTCCTGCCTTTGATGGAAAAAGAATAAATGCAGAAATGAAGGAAACTCATGGGACCAGCCGATTTCATCAGTCGCCCTATGATCTCATAAATGCTTCCTGTCTCTTTTATTTTAGTGATTTTAATGGCAGAGACTAGCAGGCCAGTTAGTAAGACGTCAGGCACACCCAGTCCCCCTTGTGCATGCTGCATTATACTCAACCCTCTTCGCTCCTTCACAGAAGCCACTGCATGGAGGAAAGGGCAAATCCAAAACCTACACTTAATCACACTAAGCAATGACTTTTTTTTTTTAATAAACTTTTTTATTAATTAAAAAACTTAACAAAAGAACATTAAAATATCATTCCATTCTACACATACAATCAGTAATTCTTAATATTATCACATAGTTGCATATTCATCATTTCTTAGAACATTAAGCAATGACTTTTTATGCATAGACATGTACAGATTCACTCCTGCCTAGTTAAATAAAGCAGTGGTCCCAGAACTCACGTCCTGATGTGGCATTATTTTTTAAAGAATAATTGGCAATGCTGCATATGCATGATGCAGTGACACGTGTCTGGTCATACCAAGGAGATAGAGACTGTTTCCTTCACTGCTTTGTCACGGTTCACAGACCAGCTTCCCGGGGGTGGAAGAGAACAACAGACAAAGGGAAATTAAAATAGGTGAATCGGAGAAGTTGGGATTTAGCAATAATTTCCTTTCAATATGGGTACATACATGATCTTCAAACAAAACAAAAATATCCCTGAACAAAATCTATTCCCCAAACATGTGCCTTATTCCTCTTTGATGCTTTGGGTAGACTGAATACAAAGAATGCTTCTATTTCTAAGGTCTGTTCATTACTCTATGGTTCTAGGACTCTAGGTGCTAAGCCAGCTATTAAATGTTAAACTGTTGGAAATTCCTCATATAATAGGCATCATAAACTGTTAACAAATGCTTTCTGACAACCAGGAAAAGAGATTTTAGTATGTTACTTATTCCAAAGTAGTTTTTTTTCAGTCATCTTTCTCTTCCAAAGTAACTCTATCCTGAGTTAAACTACAGATAAATTCTGCCTGTTTTTGAGCTTCAAAAATAGCAAGGGCTTTTTCATGTTTGGCTTCTTATTTGTGTCATTCCCATCCACATGGTTTAATTAGAAGAAGGTTATTTTTCATTGTTATGTAGCGCTCCATTGTTTGAATATGGATGATTTAGTTTCCTGGGCTTATGACTCAAACACCGTGAAATGGTTTGCTTTAAACAACGGGAATTTATTTTCTCATGTTTTTGAGACTAAAACAAAGTCCAAATCATCAAGGCACCATCAAGGCCAGACTTTCTCTCCAAAGACTGTAGCATTCTAGGGCTGGCTGCTGGTGATCCTTGGTCCTTGGCATGTCGCACGGCAAGACACACGGCAGCATCTCCTGGTCTCTCTGTTCTATTCTGGTTTCCACTGATCTCAGCTTCTGGCTGTTCCCTCTGTGTCTGAATTTCATTCTTCTTATAGAGGACCCCAGTCATAGGATCAGCACCCATCCTGACTGAGGTGGGCCACACTTACACATTCACTGTAGTAACCCTATTGAAAGGTGCTCCTTGCAATGGGTTCACACCCACAGGAATGGATTACCTTTCAGAACGCGTTTTTCTAGGGTACATAACAGCTCCAAACCACCACAATGCATGGCTTATTTTTTCATTCTCTTGTTTGGGGAAATTTGGGGCCTTTCTCTTTGGAGGTGATTACAAATAATGAACACTTTTGCATGTATCTTTTGATGTATATGCGCACGCTGTCCTAATAGGCTTATACATGGGTCACAGAGAATGCACACGTTGACCTAAATAGGTCTCAATTAGTGGGACCAACATATACTCCTGTCACCAGTGCATGAGTTCCAGTTGCTCCACAACCTCCCCAGGACATTTGTTTTGTCCGCCTTTATTCATTTCATTCATCTTGGTGGGTAATGTTAAGATTTTTAAAAAGCATTTCTACCTTGTATTTCCTGGACAAATTTTTCCAGTGGCTGGAAAGGCCAAGAAGCCTCCACTCTCCCATTAAGGAAAATGCTAATGACAAACTTGCATCCTCCACCTGCAGTCAACAGCAGAGGGTTGTATTTAATAGAAAGGGGGTGATTGTTGGCCTTTTGTCGTGGCTTTTAGGGACAGTCCTGGTGATTGATCACCTATAACAAATGGGTGATGATTATAAACCCACAGATGCAGTCTAGAAAAGGAGCAAGGGACAGAAACTCACATTTATGGAAAACTTACATCAGAGGCCCTGGACTTTTATACCCACATGTTATGCCCACGTGCTCACATTCACTGGCAGTGGTGTCTGTCAATGACAATACTCCTAGACCTGACGAGGACAAGGGAAACACTACGTAGTGGAGGGTTTGATGAGAAGAGCGGGATTGGTGACTACACACCCCATTTTATCAGCCCCTGTCAGCTCTGGCTGGAAATCCCTCGTTCGTATGTGCATGGTTTCCTGTTAGCCACGTTCATGTCATTATCTCACTTAATATAAGCTTTGGAGGTAGCAATTTAACTGTCAACAAATCTCAAGTTACTTGTGCAAGGTCACAGCTTGTGACAGGGCTGTGATTTAAACGTTGACCATCTGTTTTCAAAATCCACATCCTCTACCTACACACAACAGCCACCCTCCTGGCAGCTCCCTGCCAACTACGACACACACCACACTGCTCTAAAAACAGCAGTCCAAATGTCCTCGACACACAAGGTACATGACCTGGCGTGAGTGGTAATCCAGGAAACAATGTGTGATACTTGCTGGCAGTGTGTGTGTAGCTACAGGAAGAGGCAGGCAGTTTTGTTGAGCGGAAAGAATGTGGCTTTGGGGGTAGCTGTGGGATTCAACCACAGCCACTGCCTTTCCAGTTCAAGTAAAGAGTTTTTTCACCCCCTGTTGTGACACTCAGGATATCTTTATTCCTGGTTTACAAATACAGATGCTTTAAATCATTTATACCAACACTGATGGATTTTCATTGATTAAGCTTTTCTCAGAGCTAATTCTATTGAGCCAATGGAACTAAATTGGTTCCTTAATCGATCTTCTCTACAGTGAAGCTAAATTGTTTGCACATTATTTCTATTTTCATCTATTTTAATGATCTTATTTGATGACATCATTGGAATTAATTCTTTCCTTTTTACATTTCATAACAAAGATTAGCATCACCAGCCAGGAACTGTTTTATGCTTTTGGGATAAACCCCCGGGGACCAGCGTAAAATCTCTGTAGGTCAGGAAAAGTTGAGTATTGGCAGTTTTATATGATTCAATCTATTAAAAGGAATCCTAAGCAGTATAATGTGGTTATACTTATGTCTTACCCCAGGGTATAAATTTTTAATATCTCTTATTCTATTGTAAAAGGCATAGATATGCATAAACAACTTCAAACAGTACAAAGTCCTAAACCAAGGACAATTGAGAGGGGACTCGCTAAAAGAAAGGCTGGCCGAATGTTACAATGGGTATTTGCAAAGAGTGGCATGAGCAATCTTTGCCTTTCTTTTTAAAATGCTTTCTATTTGTATCAATTTTTATGTAATAACTAGTATATACTTGATCAGAAGAAAATATTTTCTTAAGCCACAAAGCAATTGGCTCCTTGCAAAGGCATGTAATATAGTGTTTCTTCTGTTCATCTCAGAAAGGTGAGTGAATTTGCATATATACAAAGTATTCAACGTGGAACTCAATTTTTTCCATTTTTCCTGATGCTGATATCATTTCTCCAAGTATTTTTTATAACAGTTATACTGGCTGCTCTGGTCTATAAAGGAAATCTCCATTTAAACCTTGGGCCTCACTATGCTAAAGCTTTGTTTTTGTAATAAAAGGACAACTACACACAATTTGGCCATATTCATTATTAACATTAAGTACATATGTTCCTTGGACTCCTTGATCAAGAAATTCTACTTGTAGACATTTATCCTATTTATTTACTGACATATGCAGGGAAAGATGTAAATATGGATATTCCCTGGAGCAGAGTTTATGATGGCAGAAGAGGGGATGAAATGTAAACGTCCATCACTAGGGAACCAGCTGGATAAGACACAGTAATACAATGGAGAATGAATAACAGGGCAATTTATATATTTAGATTACAATGTGTAACAGGATATGTTGCTAACAAGTAAAAGCAAATTCAGAATTGCCTGTGTGGTTTACTTCTCCTTTGATTAAAAAAAAAAAACTGTTATGTGGATAAATATTTGAATATATCTAAATATTTCTAGAACAATGAATAAGAAACTGTTAACACTGGTTGCCTCTTAGGAGAAGGACCAGCCGTGGGAATGGAAGGGAAGAATTTTTATCATATATATTTTTATGGTGTATGTATCTTTTTAAACCAAATTATGTATTTCCTTTCCGTCACATTTTTTTTTGTAGCTCTTACAAAAAATTGAAAACCCATAAAAAAAGCAAGCAGGGTAGGAGGGAAACTTAATTGTCCCCATGACCAAAGACTGTGGATGCAGAGCCGGCAGGCTGATGGACCCAGGGGCTCGCCAGGAATCACACAGTGAGGCAGGTCTCCGTCACCTGCTGGTGCTCAGGCTTCTATTTCTGCTTCTCTTGGACAATTTGCTTCATTTTCTCCTGCTACAGAGTTTTCTCAATACAGTGAAAAAAACGGGGCCTCTGGAAGCCATGGGTCTATGCATTCCAGTTCATCAACATGAGAGGAACAAGAGCTGTTCTCTCTCCAAGAGCCAGCACAAAAGCCCAGGGCAGGGCTTTGAGAAGCTTGCTTTGGGTCACTGTGGCCAGGGTGGTGGAGTGCCAGAGTGGATTCTCCAGCTCCAGGCCCACCCCTGCAGAGGGAGCCCCAGGGTCTGCTCCCAGAAAGCAGAGGAGGAAACGAGAGGGGAGGAGAGGGCTGAAATGAATAAGAACCTCCACAAAATACACACAAACACACCCACACTGAAGTAAACTTATCAACTGTTTCAGTTTGCTAAAACCGCAGGAATGCAACATACCAGAAACAGGTTTGCTGGAATGGGAACGTATTAGCTTAGAAGTTAGCATTCCAAGGCTGTGATAACGTCCAAATTAAGGCATCAACAGGAGGACACCTTCTCTAAAGAAAGGCTGCTGGCATCTGGGACACATTTGTCACATGGAAAGGCACATGGCTGGCATCTGCTGTCCTTTCCTTTCGTTGCTTTCAGCTTCTGGCTTCAGTGGTTCTCTTTCTCAGCTCTTCTGGGGGCTTTTTCTCTATGAGCCTCTGGGCTTTTTCCATCTTTTAACCTCTCATAAAGGACTCCAATAAAAGTATTAAGACCCACTTTGAATGGGGTAGGTCACATCTCAATTGAAATAACTTAACCGAAAGGTCCCATCCACAAAAGGTCTGCACCCATAGGAATGGATTGAAAGGACACGGCCTTTTTTGGGGTACATAGCAGGCCCAAGCTATCATACTCCACCCCCTGGACCCTAAAAAGACATGCTCTTTCCATGTGCAAAATACATTCATTCCATCACAATATCACAAAAGGCTTAAATCATTTCAGTAGCAGTATTAAATAAAAAGTCTCATCAAAGTCAGTTACAGGCATGGTGTGCCCTAAGGCAAAATTCCCCTCCGGCTATTGACTTGTGAAACTTAGGACAAGTTATCTGCTTCCAATATACAGAGAAGGAACAGTCGTAGAACGAACATTCCTGTTTCCACAGGGAGAAACTGGAAGGAAAACAGGGAACAGGGGTCACTGGACCCAAATGTTGTAAAAACCTGTAGGACATACTTCATTAGATTTCTAGACCTGAAAGTCATCTACAGAATGGTGTTTTACCCTGGGGCTTGAGAGAATGGCAGCCCCACCCTTTCCAAGGGCTTACACAGTGGCCCTGTTCTCTCCAAACAATGAGATGGAGTTTTCAATATCTCTGAACATTGGGGAGACAGTCATGCTCTCGGCTCTATCCTCTTCAAACTCTGAGGAGGTGGCCAAACTCTAGGCCATAGGTTCAACTCCATCAGAACAGTGGGTTGGCAGCCAGACTCTCCCCAATTTCCAGGGAATGTGCTCCACCCTATCTGAAGCCTGGGACAATAGCACTCTTCCTGAACAATGGGGCAGAAGGCCTGCCCTTTGCAAACTCCAGGGCAAACTTTCTATGTACGATGGGTGGGTCTGCTCTCCTGGTCCAAGGCATCTTTGCTCTGGATCTTGGCTTCCATGGTTTTGCCTTTGAAATCTGTTTTCCTTCAATCTGGCCCATTTCTGTTCCTTTTTGTCCAGGACGGCAGTGGTTCCATTCATACAGATCTTGGAAAAAGTTGGTTTTGCATGCAGCATACAGGTGTCCCAACCATCAGACTAAAGGACCTTCCACAAATCCTTTCAGGACAACTGCATTTCCAAGCCTGACTTGTCCTGAAATGGCTGGCTGGTTTGTTTGGTTAAATCCTCACATGGGGCACTATTCTCTGGGGACTCACTTTCCAAAAGCTTGGAATTGTCCAAACTATCAATTTCTAGTTTCTTTGTACCCAAGAATTCAGTCCTCAGTTTATCCCTTTCCTGTCTCATTTCACTATAAGCTGTAGAGAGTAGCCAGGCTGCATTTTCCACTTTTAGTTTGGAAAGCTCCTTAGCTAAATATCCAAAGTCATTGCTTTCAAATTCTGCCTTCCATCTGACATCAGGACTTAATTTCTCTGCCACTTTAAAACAAGGGTCACCATTCTTCCAGTTGGCAATGACACATTCACCATTTCTGTCTAAGGCCTCATCAGAAGTACATTTAGCATTCATATCTCTACCAACTGTCTCTTCAAAGCAGTCTAGGCCTTGCCTATCAAGCTCCTGACAATTCTGCCAGAATCTTCCACTGATCCATTTATAAAGTCATTCCAGCATTTTTGGTATTTATTTGCAAATCACAACACCCCACTCTCGGTACCAAAATCTCTCTGAATTTATAAAAGCTGCCAGAATGTAATACACCAGAATGGGTTGGCTTTTATAATGGGGATTTATTTGCCCACAAGTTACAGTTCTAAGGCCATGAAAATGTCCAAATTAAGACATCAAGGGTGGGGCCACAGTGGCTCAGCAGGCAGAGTTCTTGCCTGCCATGCTGGAGACCTGGGTTCAATTCCCAGTGCCTGCTCATGCAAAAAAAAAAAAAAAAACCAAACGAACAAACAAATTAAGGCTTCAAGAGAAGGATACCTTCTGTGAAGAAAGGCTGCCATGTAGGAAGGCACGTGGCTGGTGTCTGCTGACCTTCTCTCCTGGGTTTCATTTCTTTCACTTTCTGGATACACTGGCTCTCTCTCTCAGCTACTCCAGGGTTTTTTTCTCTAAGCTCTCTGAGAATTTTTGCCTTTTACCCTCTTATAAAGGACTCCAGAAAAAGTATTAAGGCCCACTTTGAAAGGGCTGAGTCATATCTCAGTTGAAGTAACCTAACCAAAATTCCCACCCACAATAGGTACTGCACCCACAGGAAGGGATCAAAGAACATGGCCTTTACCGGGATGCAGCACAGCTCCAAACCACCACATCTAACATCTTTAAAACTTCAAATGATTTTTAGACTTCATCTTCACTATACAATATGTCTGATTTTAAAAATAAGTCACAAAAAATTGAAAGCAAAATAACGATTAAAACATTTTTTTACATTAATGTGATAGGACAATGTTCTTCTCTTTTCCATCCTTTGATCTTTTTAAATTTTTCATCATATATTCTTTAAATATTGGAAATATTAAAATATTATATGTAGGTAAAATAATTCGTAAGGAGGAAAAGTATATTTCTATCCATTTAGAGCTAAAGTAAAGCTGGATTTTGGTTTAGTACATCCACCTACAAAGTACGATTATCAATATTAATACCTCTACCTTAAGACATGAATTCCATGTAATCAGGAGAATAAAATACTAACATTTTTATTTTGGGGGGGGGGGAAGAGCCATAAATTCCATATTAATCATAAGGAAGGTTGTTTTGGAATTCATTTATTCTACAAATACTGAGCATACATTAAGCTTGGGGTACTGAAGCTGGTGCTGTGTGTAGAACGTGGGGGGAGAAGGTGACTTTTCCTCTCCTAGATGTGGGCAGGTGTGAACTCACCTCCTCCGATGACCCAGTTATCCAAGCCCGATGCCTGGGAAGGGCCAACCCTGGGGCCATGGGCAGGTGGGCTGAGCCCATGCAGATGACCCAGCGGGTAGGAAGGCAGCAGCTGGATGCGATGCCCTGTGTTGGGCACACATGGGCCTTGTTCTCTGGGCCGAGTGCTGTCACCTTTCACTGCCCGTCCTGACGGACACCACAGAGAAGATCAGCTGTGGCCGGGAGGGCCACTTCCTACAGACTTCCTTCGGTGCGCCAGGCCCTTGGCTCTGGGAATCCTCCGGCGGCCCCGTGAGGAGGGCGATGTAGGCACTGACCGAAGGGGAAGTGAGTCTCATCCACGCCTGGACCCCGAGCACGGCCTCAGGTCTGAGGAGAGGCTGAAGCCTCAGGCCTGAGGCCGGCCGGCAAAGAGCCTTTCGTGGAGAGACGGCTGCCTTCCTTTCAGGTCGCCATCTTTCCTCCCGCAATCTCCATGCCCGTCATCTGGCCCCAGCTTTCCACTCCGCAGGACACCACCTGCCGTGTCCACCAACGCGTCGTGACCCCCCACTTCCCGGGCACCAGGGGAAGTCCCGTGCACCAGCACCCCCGGGAAAAGGCGTTCAGCAATATTTCTCAAGAGCCTTAAAGATATTAAACTCTGACACAACTGTCAGCACTAAAACTAAAACCCAGGATTTCCTCTTCTGGGCACCTTTTCTAGGGACATAGCAAAAAGTTTTATGTGCAAAGATTTCTGCTGAAGTTTTATTTATAATATCAATATGACTAAATATATCACGGCACATCCGTACAATAGAATAACAGACCACAATTTGTAGTATCCTGAATTTTTTTTTATTAACAGGAAAATGCTTTGAAGATGTTAATGAAAAAATTTAGCATACAAAGTAGAATATACAACATGATCTCACTTTTGAATAAAAAATTAGAATGGGTGGGAGAATGAGGGAGAGGGGCTGAATAGAAATTGTCCAAAACACCTCCAAGGGCATATCTCTGCCTTTTGGGAATATGGATGATTTGAGTTATTTTCGTATATATTTCTCTATTTTTAAATTTTTTTAACAAGAAAATATATTGCCGTTAGAATCAGGTAAAAAGTGTGGTTTGCTTAGCCCATATTTGCATAAAAACACTCTCCCTTTCCTTCAAAGCTTTGGGTCTGGAACCCTGAATAGCTGTGCTTCGAGGAAAGGTTTCCATCTAATCCTCTTTCAGCTCCCCCTGTGCTGACTCATCTATTTATTCCATCGCATCAGCATCCCTCCCTATTGTATCAAAAACTGGGCCTCAGTCTTGGAACAATTTCCCTCTCCTCTAAAGAAATCTTCGCACCTTCTTTCAAACACTTACTGAATTCTTTTTTTCTCCTCAGAACTTTCTTAACTGAAAGCAGGTTTGCTCCTGATCCTAAAATGCCTTTGCTGCAGCTGTGCATATAATTTAAAGTCAGTACACTCAGGTGTATTTTGTATCCTTCTCTGACAGTCATGAGGCTTTCAGGCTTAGTGTGTGACCCTCCTAGCAGCATGAAAAACGCCTGTGCGCGCTGTACGGCAGTCCTGCCCCAGAACACAGAGGCCCCTGCACTGTGTGATTTAATGGTTTTTCCACCTGGTGACCCAGAGGTGGAACCCGGCCTAGGCCCCACCCCCCAACAGAACAGCATCCCTCTGCCAAGGAATGGCAAGGAGACACAGATGACCACACATTTTCTAACGAAATACTCAAATTTTTGGAAGAACAGACAATTAGCTGACTGATACCCGAACACTTTTTGAGATGTTGATTACTTTATGGAACCATGTAGCTACTTCTTGAAAAATGGCAACACTATAGCATAGTTATCTTTCAGAAAAGCCTATATAGCCAAAGACAGGTAATTCAAGTAAACAAAACAAACTGATGATTACCTTGAGAACAAACTGATTTCTTTGTGTTTTATTCAGGATTCACCGCCCTATAAAGTTCACAAATAATGTTCGTTTACATTTATAATAATAACTTCTTACAGGTTAAAAAAGCTAGGATTAACTGTAAAGTCACATTTTTCTATAGATTAGAAATTCTCAGTTACAATGTCAAAATGCCTCATCAAAGTAGATCATTACCAGATCTGCACAATCAACAGAACTAAAGTTGGTATTCTGAAATGACTGGTAATTCTTAAGATTGTTTAACTAATAGATCCTTTATTTCCTTAATATTTATTTAACCTACTCCATGTCCAGGCACTGCATGAAATGTTAAGCATTTAGTGACGTATAAGATACACAGTTCCTGGAACTCGCAGTCTAGGGAAGGTAACAGAGAAGGCATAATAAATAAGCACTAAGCACGAGACAATAAGCACTTGAATTAAGGCATAACAACCAGCTATAAACGTACAATGGTGGAGCGGGCATTCTGTCATCTAGAAAACTGGAACTATCTGCAGAGACCAGGTGTGATGGTTAAGCTCCTGCGTCATTTTAGTCAAGTTATGGTGTCCCATTGTTTGGTCAAGTGATTGTTACCATGAGGATATTTCACGGACTTAGATCATCAGTAGGTTGATTGACTCTATGGCTGGTTACATCTACAATCAACCAAGGACACTGCCTTCACTGATGAAAGACTCTCATCCCATCAAGCTGAAGTAATCATTCCAGCTGTCAGAAGGGAGGATTTCTATCTCTATTTGAGCCCCCAGCCACCTTCTGGAGAATTCATCAAAAACCATCATTGGAATTCCCAGCTTGCAGTCTGCTCTGTGGAATGTAGGTTTGCCAATCACCACCATAACCTGAGCCAATTCCTAAAAGAAATTATAACATTTATATTATATATATATATATCTCCAGCCGGTTCTGTTTCCCTAAAAAACCTTGAATGATATGCAAGGTGACATTCACTTGGCCTGAAAATGGAGGGGACAGAATAGGGCTTCGTCAGCCAGCTGGGCAGGGGGAAAAGACAGTCCTAGGTGAGGCTGTGACCACAAAGGCACAGAATAGTTCATGGAACAGCCAGGAGTCCCATTGTGACGAGGGGGTGACATGTCTCACCGTGACTAGTCATGGTGGAAAGACAGGTGAGGGACGAGTTTGAAAACGTAGATTTGAGCCAGGTTTTGAAGGGTCTTACATGCCACGCCTGGGAGCCTGGTCTGCAGCCAGTTGAAAACAAAGAGCAATGAAAGATTTTTAACCAAGGGAATAATGTGATCTGGGACATTTTCCAGAAAATATAACTCTGGTTACAACATAGAGAATAGATAGAAAGTAGACTATTAAGAAAAAAAAGTTTTGGCATCAAATTAATCTGGGGTGAAATTCAAGCTCAGCTAAATTACAAACTGCACATTCTAAATATTTAACCTATTCAGCCTCCATTTCATCTGAAAAAAAAATGAGATTAATATCACCTACCACAAGAAGTGCTATAATGAGTAGATAAACACCAACACTAATCAAATTCCTAATTGCTTACCAGGGCCATCCAAACACAGCACCCCTGGGCCCCTGTCAATCACCTTCTCCTTCTGTCCTGACTCTGTGCCTGCCTCACAGGAGCCTTATGTGCATACCTGTGGACTTTTCACTTCTGCAAAGCCCCTGTGCTGGTTTGAAGACGTTTTGTACCCCAGAAAATGCCATGTTCTTTTGATCCATTCTTGGGGGTGTAGACCTTTTGTAGGTGGGAACTTTTGATTAGGTTGTTTCAATTAAGATGTAACCCGCCCAATTCAAGGTGGGTCTTAATCCTTTATTGGAGTCCTCTGTGAGAGGATACAAGACAGAAAAAGCCCAGAGAGCACACAGACAGAAATGCCCCAGAGATGCTAAGAGAAAACCAAGTGCTCAGAGAGAAAGCCACTGGAATCAGAAGCTGAAAGCAGTGGAACCCAGGAGTGAAGGGCCAGTAGATGCTGATCATGCGCCTTCCCATGTGGCAGAGGTGTCCCAAATGCCAGAGACCTTCCTTCAGAGAAGGCATCTTCCTCTTAATGTCTTAATTAGGACATTTCCATGGCCTAAGAACTGTAAATGTGTAAACTGATAAATCCCCATTGTAAAAGCCAACACATTTTTGGTCTATCGCATTCCAGCAGCTTTAACAAACCAAAACAGCCCCGTAGCGCACAACCCCTACAGGGACTGGTCCCTTAGTCAGCCCTCAGATGTAGAGGTGCACAAAACTGGTGGGACTATCTGACCTTTGCAGAACAGAACTGAGAAGAGGCCCACATATGATTTCAATATAGTCTGGGCAGGGAAATCTGAAGCCCCAAGTAGCAGAGTGAGACCTGAGTGGGCAGGATGCATTCAAGGGGTGCATTCCCTTGGCTCTGAGAAGAACCCAGAACTAAAGGTGGAATGGCTAAGACCTAGCACACTGAATATACTCAACACGTACAGTTATTGTCATGGTGTGTTTTTACGGACAGCACTGTTTTGTTAGTACTGTTCTGTTGTTGTCATTATTAACTGGAGGCAGCAAAGACTGGAGGAAGGGACCCCACTCTGCTAAAAAAATTCAGAGCTGATGCAAGAATAACGCAATCAGGAAAAGAAAGGAGGAAACAAAATCTAGAAAGAACATAGAAGGAGAGGAGTGAGGGAAAGTAATTTTGAGCAAATCAGCAGAAAGAATGATAACTAAGATTTTTTATATGTTGAATTTGAGGTGCTTTTAGATATAAGCTTTGGCAGGTAGATGGCTGAAAGCACTGGTCTGGAGCTCAGGAAAAACTCTGAGGTTATCAATCTAAAGGTGGTAGTCGGAGCCTGGTAAGCAGATACAATTTCTAAGGAAAGGTACAAAGTACAAAACAGAAGGACAGGGCTCTAAGAAATGCCTTCATCCATGGAGTGGAGAGAGGAAGGTAAGCCAGGTAAGGAGGAGCAATCAGATGGAGGTGTGATGTACCTGAAGGTGACAGAAGGAAGGTTGGTTTTAAATAATGTGCTATTTAGTATTAATACTCCCCAGTTATTGAGTGCCCACTCTGTGCAAAGCAGTGTTACTTGGCATACTTCAGCTAATTTAATTTAATATAAAACTAAGAGACAGTTAATGGCTTCCATTTTATTAATAAGATAACAGCCTCAGAGATAGTAACTTGATGTAGGTCACCTAACTAATAGTAGCCATCTGATCCCATGAGGAGCTTAACGCTACCGTCAAAAGTTAGGAAACCTTTGTTCACTCCTCCAGAGAAGGAGGCATGGAAAGGAAGAGGAGTGATTGAGCACATGCATCCAAGGAGGCTCTGAGCTAGGAACGTCCTCATTATGTTAGCTCACAAAATCTTCACAAGCCCTGGGGTGGCAGGCATGACCGTGTTCATTCAAGACGGAATCATGTACCCACAAACAGAGCCAGTAAATGGATGAGTCTAGATGCAACCTATGGACTGAATGTCACATCCTTTCCACAGCAAACCTGTCCACCATAAGGGAACAGTAGCTACAGGGGGATGGGAAAGGTACACACAGCATGGAAAGAAGTAGTGGTATCCCTGGAAATCAGCCAAAGTAATGAAAAATGTTAATCTTTCAGTTGCCAGCTCCCAACAGCCAGTCCAGGAATCTCCTGGTCTTCTAGGACAAGTACAACCAGGAACTGTTTCAGTCTGAATGGTGTGCTCAGATATAAACTGTGGAGGCCCCAAAGACTCTAGGAAATAAAACAGCTGTATCCTTTACTCTGGTATTGACTTTTTATCTCTGGCAATAAAACTTCCAGCTTTAAATCATTGACTTTAGCTAAGATATAAAAGCCATGCTCAGGCCAGTATGAATGCACGGCCAGGCTAAGGCTACTGCCTGGGAGCTCATCCCCGGTGCAGACAGACAGCGTGCGGGCCCGTTCATGCTAGAGTAGCTCATCAAACAGTTTCTCAGCCTCCCTCCTCTCTGTTTAACACATCCAACCTTCCCTCCAAGCTTTCCTCCTTCATGCTTCGGAATGACCCTACAGGCATCCCCAGAGGTCCTCCCGGCAGGACTGGTGCCTCCCCCACCCCATGAGCCAGGACCTGTGGGTCCCTTCCACAAGGGGTTAGGAACGTTGTTGAGTGACCATCAACCCCCCATGGCTCACGGTCAACTGGTAAGGAGCATCCTGGAGAAATCCTCCACTCAGCACTGCAACGACAAGCAGGAGCTTAAACCTGAGACCCTGCCTTCAAAGGGCAGGGGGTACCCAGTATTTTATGCCAATCTTTGCCCAACAGTTAGAATCAATATCACAATGAGGTAAATGTTAACATCCCACCCCCCACCATGGAAAATCAATTTAGTGGCATTAAGTGTCATTAAGGAACGACGTTGGGAAAATGTTTTCAAAATAGTATTAAGTGCATGCAATGAGTTACAAAACATTACATACATGTGACCCAATTTTCATCATAAATACTCAAAAGAAAATAAACCACATTTTAATATTTATTATCTCTAGGCAGCCTGAGTTTTACATCTTGTGGTCAGAGTTCAGACTTCACCACTTTCCACCAGGTGACCAAGCAAACAGACTTAACCACTTTCTACCACGTGACCTGGCAAACCACGTCCTCTCTAAGCCTCACCTCCTCTGTGGGATGCAGGAAACCTGCCACATGGTGCAGGTCAGGGCTGCTATGCATCAGTAATTACATTTCCTGCACTTTTGCGTTTTCTATAATAAGGCCATATTCAGTGCACAACCAGAAAGCAGTACTCCTTGTCTTCTTTTTCCTTTCCTACAAGTGTTGTCATTCGCGCATCTCTTGCTTTCTAAAGTAAAACAAGTGTATTTCATAGTTGGGGGGCAAACTGAAATCTGTTTGTATTTTGAAGTTTGGGCTGGTACTCCCCGTTAAAACCTCTGCACCAGGCATCACTTCCAGCCATCCACCTATGGAGAGAACTCCCCTCAAATGTTTCATTTTGGCAATAAGCCTCAGAGCAGAGAACAATGTAGAGTTTTATTTTCTCTTAAACAGCAATTTCTCCAGCAGCCTGTGGTATTTCAACTGCTAAAAATCCCGATCGATTCTGCACTGCAAGCATTTTTTAAAAACAGGCCCTGGGTCAGAGCCAAAAAGGCTGGTTTGGTTCCTGATTAGCTGTCTGCTTTAAACATATTCCAGCTTGTCATTCCCTCGGGTCTGACACTCTCTGAGGTGCAGACGAGGCCGCTTCTCGGGATGGACTGAGTTCTAAGGGCTGGGTTGGCATTGAACCCTCCACTCACCCTTCAGTCCGTCAGAACTGCGTGGAACCCGCCCCTGGAAAGAGCAGCATTTATAGCAATCCCCCAGCAGTGTGTGGCATCATCCGCGTCAGGTAAACCAAGTCTCCCACCCAACTGCACGGCCTTTCCAAACAAGGCATGGGCGGGGAAAAGAAAACGTGTCAGTATTGCTTTATGCACAGAAGAGAAATGAGAAAAGCAGACTGTCCTCTTAGGGAAATGACCAAAAGATCATAAAACTGCCAGCCTGGGCATTAAAAAGGGATGGCGAAGGGCATGCGTGGCGAGCAGGCTGTGACCCCTTCTCACCGCGTGTGTGGGGTGACCTCCCACCACCTGCCTCAGCCGCTATTCTCAGGCCTGCCCATCCTGGCCATGAAGAGCTAACCCAACGCGGTCATTTGCAACAGGTGTGGCTGCAAATACCCTCTAGCCACATGGAGCGTTAGTGGGTTTCCAAAGTATGTTATTTGTATGTCCCCGCCTCAGTAAAAACAAGCGAAGATCCTGACGTCTGACAGAGATCTTCAGATAGAGGAAAGGGGGAAGTCCTCAATAAATTCATCAAATATCCAGAGAGCCAAAATTTAAAATATTAGAATTATTACTCTGCCCAAATTGCTATTTTTAGTGACAAGAGCTTCTGTTTGGATGCCTCTAGGAAAGAAAAGGAAAGGTCCCTTCTACAAGCTATAAAGTACCCTCCACTCATTTTTCCAACCTAATAGCTATGGAGAAGTTCCTCAAATGGAGACAATGGAATGAGTATTGGAGTCCACCCCCAGTGTGCCTCACGGATGCCTCGTTACCAGGGCAACTCAAAGTGTCCTTTCGGTCAGGGAAAAGCTGAGCTGGGCTGCTCCATGCTGCTTTTCCCAATGTTAGAAAGCACCAGGCACTCTCTGTTCCAGCCTATGTCCCTACACAGGCTGGGCTCCATCTAGGAGTCCCTGGGGAGCCAGAGCTCTCCTTGCTGGGGTACCCAGGCAGCTGGATGCCCAAGGGTCTGAGCTGGGGGCCCCCCTGCCTGGGTCACGTGTGAAGCTCTAAGTGGGGCCTGACCATGGTGGAAGGCAGCGGAGTGTGTTCAAGAGGCCTGCCCAGCTCTGGACTCCACCATATTGGCGTGGGTCCCACCTCATTGTAACTAACAACATCTTCAAAGACCCTATTTCTAAATAGGATCACCTTCATGGGGTTAGGACTTGAACATGTCTTTTGGGGGGACACCATTCAACCCATGAAACATGGGACAGATAAACCGAGCAGGAGACATGGGGAGCTGTAGAAGCAATCCACTGTGGAAACACCAGAGAAGGAGCACTGAGAAGGTCAGCAGGCCCAGTCTGAGGGAATGAGCCCTCCTCTACTGCCGGGCACCGATGCCTGGTTCTCTATAAGTCACAAGTGTCTCATCTACAGGACAGGGATATCTCTCTCTCCTCTTCAAATTCTAACAGCCTCTACTTTGAAGAGTGTAGTTGGCAGTGTTAGCACCCTAACCCTTTCTCTTTAGCAAAGAGATTCCAAGTTTGTGTTGACTGGCAGCATGGCCAGACCCAAGTGATGGATCAGGCTCAGAGGAAGCCTTTCCCAACAATCCTGTTCCCTACTTTTTAGCCTCCGCTACAGCTCTAAAAAAATGTTTGCTTTCCTAATAAAAAGGACCAGACCTAATCATTTAGTTCACACAGTTCTCCTGCCTTTTGACTTTTCACCTTCTTCCTGTCTGGGATGGGGATGTGATGTGCGGAGCTGTGACAGTCATTTTGTAGACATGAAGAGTCAAATATAGTGGAAGATCAGGAGGTCCCCAGGGATGTAAGAGCTGACAGCCTACCCCTAAGCTGGCCATTGCATGGGCAAAATAAGCCTCATCTCATTTAAGTCACAGTCAGGTTTCCTGTTACTTACAGCCAAATTCATTCATAACTGATACAATCTGTTAAGGTTTATTTCTAGACAAGAGTCAATATTCAAGTTATCACCATAAGCACCTTCTGTCCTGATACATCTCCTAAAGGTATAAACTGGGCAGGTGAACGGATAGTGAAGGAATGGAAAGGGCAATAGTAATTCATATTTTATCTCATCTAAGTGCCAGAAAATGAACAAATATGCAGTGAGCAAGGACAGTATCAGAGTTAAACGCACAATTTTCAAGTCAGCCCTGTTTTTGAACTTCCATTGATTGTGAATTAATTGTGAGGTTTCAAGCAAATATTTGTCACTCCAGCCTCAATTTTCTTATCATTAAAATGGAGATAATGTTGGTACCTAAAATACTTAGTGAGTTCAGTAAGACAGTGCCTGTGAAGTCTTTAGTGCAAGTCCTGGCATGGAACAATGACCTGTAAAAGGCAGTGGTCAATATTTTGGGACAGACACACTGCCCTAGGGGCCACGGGTGTGAGGACAATGGAGTTTAGAGTCCAGCTGGAGATGCAGACAAGTGAATCAGTTATTCAGGATGGAGGGACACGAGTGCCAAGGCCCCCCTGACAGCCCCACCTTGGAAATGCTCTCTTCTCTCCCTATTTGACCCGAGTTACCAAACACTTAATTCAGCATTTCAACTCTGTACCCTGCAAAAGAAATAAAAAGGTAACAAAATGGCCCACAGGTAACCAGACAAGAGGAAAAAGATCTGACTGATGGATCTCCAGGGATTCCCTGGCACTTCCTTCTGGGCCCCTGAGAGTCCTGTAGACTCCTTCAGGGAGAACAGCTCCATTAGGGAGCTTCAGCTGCAGGTAACAGAAAATCCAACTCCATTGCCACTTAAAGAAGTCAGCTGGCCCCAGGTTTGGGAGACTCGGCCCTTCAGGTTCTTTCCATCTTCCACGTGTCCTCCTTGTCCCCAGGCTGTTCTGCTCACCGGCAAATCTGTGGAGCAGCTCCAAGCACCATCTGACTGTGATGAACTTTGGAGGAAGACAGAATATTGCGAATGCCCAGAGGCAGACCGCACATCAGTGGTTCCCCAGACAGGGCAGTGGCTGCTGAATGCATAAAAGGGTTTCCTTTTGGGGTGATGAAAATGTTCTGGAGTCGCACAGCCTTGGTAATGTGCTGGAAGTCACTAAATCGTGCACTTAAAAAAGGTGACTTGTATGTGAGTGTTACCTCAATTTAAAAAAAAGAGAGAGAGGAAGAAAGAAATTGACTTTCACAAGAGTGAGCGAGCAGACCCTTGAGTTGCCTCCCGGTGCAGCCAGTGCAGTAGAGCTGAGGCCCAGCAGCCTTCTGAAAGCACTGGGCTGCAGGGAAGGCGGGTTTGAAACACCATCAGGCTCTGTTGCCGGGGATGGAGCTGCAAGTAGGGATGGCCTGTGCTTCAGGAGGGCAGGAGTGGAAGACGTCTACTCACGCCTTAGTGGAGAGTGCTTGTTCCTGTCCCTCACTGCACCCCCAATGGGCAGCGCAGAAGGTCTGGGGTGCAGTGAGGGCCTCTCCCCCAGATCCTGCCCCCCACCCCACCCCACTGCCTCCCCGCTATTCCTCATGCTCTCCAGACACCTCCAACAGCGATGTCACCATTGAGAATGAGAGCTGCGAGGCAATCACCTTGGGCAAACATTTAAAAGGCATGACTGTACCTGATGCTTCCACACACACCTTATCAACTAACAATCATGGTTTTCCCCTATTCAAATATCCTGTTGACCTGCACCTATATTTTTACTCTCTCTGAAGCACATGAACGTTTCTCTACCCATTTCCAGCAAATTCCACGTCTGTCTTGTCCTCTACATCAGGCTCTATTTCAGAGCTGAAGTTAGAATTGCCCCCACCCCTAGCCCAGTCCTGGGAGACTCTGCACTCACCATCCCCCGCCCTTCCCCCACCTCCCAAGCACAGCCGGACACCGTCCCACAGCTGCTTCTCCACCGACAGGCTCAGAAACAAGCACACAAAGCCCCTTCTGTTTTTGTTACCAACTGATAAAATACAGAAAAACAAAAAATGACAAAATAAAGCACACAAGGAATAGGGAAGTTACCATGTCCGGGGAGTGGGGGGAGAATTCTCCTTGGATGGAAATCTAGCCCAGATCTTCTCCCATTCAAAATACAGTCAATTCTAGTTGCACTCCTTCAGTTTGGGCCTAAAAACTGCCTGCAGTCTCCTGTCTGTGATTTTGCAGTTTCGCTCATCCTAACCTTCCCTAGAGAAGCCACCTGCATTACTCCCCTAACCCCTGTCCCCTCATCAAGCTTCCAGAACCTGGGGAAGGTCAGGCTTGCTGACTTAATTACATTATCACTCAGACTTCTGCAGGGGGCATTCCCATCAACTCCAGCCCGAGTTCCTTCCATCTCAAGATCTCCTGCCTCGCAGAGGGAAAGTCCATTTCAGTCATTTCCTGGCAAAGCCATGTGCACACACTAACCTCCAAAGCTCTGATAGCTCATGGCTCTCCCTGCAGCCTCACTCCCAAACACTCCTCTTCTGAAATATCTGGTTCCCTAGAAATAGCATTTAAAGTCTTTTCAATATAAGGTGACTTTACCTGTGTACCAAGTGAATGAGCAAGGTCTGAATACAGCAGATTTTCTGAGTTTTTTCTTACTGGATCATCATCAAATAAGACGCCACATGAAATTTAATTTTATATAACCCCCATTTTTTCCCACAAACAAATTACAAATGAGAAAACAAACGTGGGTGTTAAAATCAAGTAATGTTAGAGGTAATCGTGTGGAATGGTGAGGAAGCTGAACTCTGGAGTCTCAGAGTTGGCCAGCTAGGACCCACTTTTCCTCCACCTCCCAGAACTGCTGCCAGGAGGAAATGAGACCAGCAAACACAGCATGTAGGGCAGTCCCTGCTGCAGAGTGAGGCTCTGAAACTGCTAAATTGGTTGGGGAAATGTGAATCCTAAGGATATTAAGCCTATTAGGAAGCATCAGATTATCACAGTACTGGACTATAAAAAAAGGCAAACGACGTCCTCCTATCTCAAGTGTATTGAACTTACCTTGAAAAAGATACAGTAAGACATGGTGCATTTACATGGTCCTACTGACTCAATTAAGCAAAAAATAAGCAATAAAGTAAAAAGAATGTAGTAAAATAAAATGTAAAATGCAGTAAAATACTTAATAAAGAAAGATTTCTCAGGAAACTACATATGATTCTAGTCTTTGCAGCATGTGTCCCCTAGAGAAAAGTCCCAGAGGGTGACAAAGAGTGGGGCACACAACTCCCTGAGCCCCGTACATCCCTGAATCAATGGGCTCTGCTCCCCCGCTGCCACCCCCCTCCTTGGGATCCACTCTAGAACCCATAAGAATGAACATATCTCAGGGGAATACTTTGAAAGTCAAGCAGGAAATCTGGACCTAAATTGCCTGTAAGGCACAGTTCAATTATGAAACTCATGTATAGAAAAACCTGCACGGCAAAAATCCTGCCTTCACTCCATTCAAAGGAAATAAAGAAGCCTATGAAGAAAAAGTCACGTTTCCTTCCAACACCTTCCTTTCAAGCCCAACGCTACAAAATAATGGCATCAGCTACATGTCATAAAGGGAGGGCCACTGCAAGTACCTCATGGCTATTGTTTAAACATTAACATCTTTTAAAATAATATTGTTGTAACAGTAATAACATGAAATTTCCCATTTTAACCACTTCTAAGTGTACAATTCGGTGGTATTAATTACATACGCAATATTACACTCTCATCACCCTTGTCCATTATCAAAACTCTATCATCACCTCAAACAGAAACTTTTCCCCATCAAGCCATACACACCCCCCATTCCCTCCACCCCAGCCCCTGGAAACTTCTCATCAACTTTCTGCTTCTAGGAAATTCTAGGAAATTGCTGATTAGAGGGAGATGTGACCCCACCCATTTAAGGTGTGTCTTACTTAGTTTAATAGAGTCCTTACAAAAGCAGACACAGAGAAACATTTTGGAGAAAGCTCAGATGCAGACATTTGGAAACACTTGGAGAACTGATACAAACATAGACAATTGGCCATGCAGAGGAAAGCTCCAGAAGGACCCACGTGATCTGCAAGAGCTGTTTGAAACCATAAGCCAGGACAGGAGCCCAGCAGATGTCACCATATACCTTCCCATGAGATGCTAAGCAAAGACACACAGTACTGAAAATCCATAACGTGAGAGAACCAAGGGAAACTGAGAATAGAAACCCAGAGAGGCTAAGAAAGGGGTAGCACCTTCCATGTGACAGAGGAAACCCGGATGCCATCTGACTCTTTCTTTGGAGTCTTTCTCTAGATGCCTTAGTTTGGACATTTTTATGGGCCTAGAACTGTAAACCTGTAACTTAATGAATCCCCTTCATAAAAGCTGATCCATTTCTGGCATATTGTACTCTAGCAGCATTAGCAAACTAAAGCAATGAGTGTAAATCCAGGTGAAATACAAATGCTGGACTCTACCTGGAATAAGGTGAAGCCCTCATTAGAAGCACCTGTCCTGCACTGAGGCTTCACTCTTCCACCCAGTGGGTATAAGGTGAAAACAAGAATTAGGAGTTCTCTGCCAGCAGCGTTGGTTTCCTCTTGGCAGTGGGAGGTAGCGAGAGGAGCCCAACACTTCCCCAGGACATAAAAAAGGCAAAGAAAGCACTGCTGAGACCAAAAACTGCCTTCCCCCAAAACAGCTACTAAGGTATTAAGGTGCCCCCATCGTTTTAAATCACACTCAATTCACCCCCGTTGACTTGAATATGTTTATTTCTTCAACCAAAAAACAAACAAACAAAAAACCCTCATATATCCTGCAGGAGTTGCTCCAGGGTTCAAAGTGCCAAACTAAAGCACGAAAATAGATAAAAGCAACATCAAGTGCAATTCAAATTAAATCATTTAAAGAATAGGAAGCTATGATGGGTCTTCACCAAGCATATAGGCTGATGAACACGCCCCCACCATGCGTGACTGGCCAGGAGATCCCCAAATCAAGGCAAGAGAAGTGGGACAGGGTCTTGCCAGGACCAGGCAGGCAGAACAGGCAGGGGCTGGGCAGGGGCCCAGCCAGAGGAGGACAGAGGGCAGTGGGGGAGATGCACGTTAGGGCCTCTCCTGGAAGGGCCGCTGGCAAGGGAAGAGAAATGAGGCTGAGGTGGGTGTGAGAGAATCACAGAGCAGGGAAGCAAAAGGGCAGCTGGTCCAGGGCTGGAGGAATGGCTGGGGCTGCTCCTAAAGGGGCACCCAGTAAAGCCAACAAGAGATCCGTTGCCACTGGCTCCGGTTTAGCAGGGCAGTCGAGGAGTCCCCTGATGGTTTTATCTCATCTAACCAGGCCTCTTGTATCCTAGGCTTGCAGGAAGGAAAAAGCTGGGATTGGGGCCAGAGGAAGGTGAAGGTTCTTTAATTCTCTAGAGCAGGAATATCCCAAGTCAATTCATGTGGGAGTGGGGGCAGCACAGGCCTCCCCCAGGTGGGTCATGGACTCTTCACGGGAACCCCTGCATGTCCAGCGTCCTGGGTCATGAGACGCGATGATAGCACCATAACTCTTACGCTCTCCACCCCACCCTCGTCGTAATACGCGATGAGCAAGGGAGGGCTTTGGCGAGAGACTGGAGAGAGGTTGCAGCCTGTACACTTGACCGAGGTCAATGTTTTGGCTGGTGGGCTTCCGGGTCTGTTCTCTGGGACTTGTCCTTTAGTCAATGAGATGGTGGAAATTCTAC
Organism: Myrmecophaga tridactyla; assembly: GCA_004026745.1. Classification (NCBI taxonomy): domain Eukaryota; kingdom Metazoa; phylum Chordata; class Mammalia; order Pilosa; family Myrmecophagidae; genus Myrmecophaga; species Myrmecophaga tridactyla. Next base: position 6,074 of record PVIY010026751.1, on the reverse strand, counting down.
TGCCAAAGTTGGGATTCCCAGCATGGAGGCTTCCAGACACCACGGAAGCCTAGGAGGGGTGGGCATAGGGCCCCCTTGCACAATGGAAACTTTGGGAAGGAGCTTGCAGTTTCAACATTTGTAGGGCATTGAGCTAGGGAATGCTAAAAGGAGTAATTCCTATGGGGGACTCCTTGAGGACAGGATCTAGGAACAGACCCTTCAACAGCTACCAACCTGGTTGGCAGCACCGGGAGAGAATAAGGGGAAGAGTGTAGTGAGGGCAGAAGGAGAGAAGGATCACTGCTTCCTGGGAAGGTGAGGAAGCTCCAGGCAAGGTCAGCTCAGTCTTAAAGGCCTGGAAGGATGAGGAAGTGAGAAAGGTAGCATGTTAGGTGGCACAGTGGACAATCTTGATGAAAGGAGAGGCTCAGAAGATGCCTGCCCCACATTTTAGTGCACCAAATAAAAGAGGACATTGGGTTGCTGAGCAAACACCCCCAGACCAGTTTTACTGGGCTGAGCTTAGGCTTGTGGAAGGAAAAGGACCCCTGGCAAATATGCTGCATTTCAATTTATGGCATGGCTCCCTGCGGTAATGGTGGGAGTGGGGCTGGGAAGTGCCTTCAATGAAGTCCCCGTACTCATAGAAGAGGTGTTGTGGGAGAACTTACTAACACAGCCGTGGATGTGCCAATGGCAAGCGCTGCTGAGGCCCTGCTCAAAGCAGCACAGAAGCCACGATCCTTAGTAGCAAACGGTCTGTGAATCCTGAGCAGGCAGAATCGAGCCTAGCTGGGAAAGAAGGTGGCCTCGGCAGCTGTGGGAACTTCCTGATGGGATGGGGAGTTCAGGGCCAGAACTAGGGCGAGGAGAGCGAGGCACTGGGCTTGGGCACAAAATTAAAGGGGGTGCCACAAACTCAACAGTCAAGATAAAGAATATTTTAATGATGTCTTTGAAAAAATAAAAATTAATGCAAAAAAAAAAAAAATCCATGATGAGCAAAATATCAGCTTGTTAAATGAAGACAGAGCCTGAATCTGCTTTTCCGTGCCACAGCCTCACTCACTTCACCCTGGCCCAGCCCTGAGGAATGAGCCTGGAAATCTTTCAGGGGAGACCAAGTTATATTTCAGAGAGCTCAGCCGTGGCACTCTACCAGATGTCATCCAAATCACCAGCAAGCATCACTCAGAAAGTCAAACACAGAATTACCACATGGCAATCACACTTCAGGGTATACACCCCAAAGAACTGGAAGTAGAGATTCAAACCAGTGTTCATAGCAGGGTTATTGCCAAGAGCCAAAAGGCGGAAACAACCTTAGTGCCCAATGACAGATGAATGGATAAACAAAACGTGCTCTCGCCACCAAAAGGAATACTATTCAGCCATAAAAAGGAGCACGGTTCTGACACATGCAGCAACATGGATACGTTGAAGACATTGTGGTAAGAGAAATAAGCCGGACACAATAGGACAGATAATGTATAATCTCACATATAAGAAATGTCTAGAATAAGTAAATTCATGGAGCTAGAAACTCAATCTTGGGTGACCAGGGGCTGGGTGGTTGGGGTAGAATTGGGGAGTTACTACTACTTGATAGGTACAGAGTTTCTGCTTGGAGTGATGGAAAAGTTTTAGTAATGGCTGGTGGTGAGTGTGATGATTAGAAATGTAATTATCACTGAATTGTGCAACATGAAAGAGGTTAAAATGGGAAATTTTGTGTTACATATGTGTTACCATAATAAAAATTATGTATATTAGTCTCTGGACATTCCATAAAATGGTTTTGAGTCCAAAAACCACAGGGAAAAGCAGGAAGTGCCGGGATGAGGGAGGGAGAAGGTGGAGGGCTGTCAGAGAGCAGGTAAGGTTATTTTCAACTAACCATTTGGTCAGCACCTCCAGGTCCTACTTATCCTACTTACGGAACCCTGAGGCCAGCCAGGACAGAGTCAGTGACCTTGTGGGGAGCAGTCGCGGTCAGAGATGCTACACCAAGCCCGTGTCACCTGGAGAAGGCCCGAGCCGACATTCTCTTTTAAACCAATAGGACGTGGAGATGGCGACACTCACCTAGCATGGCCTGAGCTACCAATGGCTTCAAGTGTGCACGATACGGTGGCCCACAGAGTCACAGGTTTTCTTCAATCCTATGCAGATGTGCTTAAGGCCTTCAAGGATAAGAAGAAGGAGGAAAGGAGGCGCACCGAGGTGCAGGCTCCTCATGGGGACGGATAAGGATTCTCCGACTCACCCCCAAGTTCAAAGGCACGACCAAGGGCAGGAAGGAGGGGAGACTTTCACAAGACTCAGGAAGATTCCCCAACAGGCTCTCGGCTGGAGCCCTTCCCTGACACAAAGCCGCACTGGGCGCTGGGAGTGAACTCCTGCCCCCGCGGCCAAGGCCACTCACCTTGACCACCGGGCAGAAATGATCAGTGTTTCCACATGCCTTAATTCCATAGAAAACGTTTTATCAAGGATTTCTCCCTAGATGGCCCCAGGCATGGCTGAATTTCAACTAAAATCACTCACGTGACCTTGGAATTAAGTTCGTATGAGAAATCAGAGCAATCAACAAAGGAAGCAAAAGAAAATCCAACCAGGGGCCTCTAAAGGGCTCCGTCTCTCTCGATAGGACCTGACATTATAATGCACACAGCTGATCAAACAAGTGCCGGAAGGATGTATCAGAATGCGAACAGGCTTCACGTGAGATGCAATCAACCAATGGCAAAAGAAAAATCATAGGAAAATGCAAAAGAAAAGTATCTAAGGTTTTTAATTTTTCCCCAAACAACAATAAAATCTCTTGCAAATAGTCCCTCCCAGGTGGTGACGTAACAGAAATGGAAACTGAACCTGAATATAAACTCAGAGAATACAAGAGACAGCTTATAAGCTTGGCTTCTTTCCCATAGGATAAATATAAATACAATTGAAGAAAAAAATTAATTAACATCTGAATTCTGTGCTGTGAGCAGACAAATATTTACAGGAACTAGGCTTTGTTGAGCAGATGCTCAAACAACAGAAAGAGGCCAATTTAAAATTAATGACTAAATACAGTAAGTGCATTTCGGGTTTAAAAGGGACTGGAAGATGAATCAAAGATTAGAGTAAGACTAGTTAACTTCTAAGGGAAAAAAACTTTTCATTGCATATCTTTTCCACATATTACTCCTCTAACAATAAAACAAAATAATAATATATCAGACTATTACTAATTCAGCAGCTCGTTTTGCTCTAATAATTATTCTGGATCATCTCTATATCCAGAAGAGGTATGATAAAGACTTCCCCCACCATCGCAAATCACAGACACACTAAAACCTCTTTACACGTATAAAATTCTACAATAAATTTACACTTGCTGCCACATAGCAATGTCTTCCAGCCACGTCTGTCTTTGTTCTCCTCCCTCAGGTTAGAAATCCTTTGCAGGCAGGTGGAGTGGGCTGTGTCTGGTTTTACTTGGTTCAGCTCTCGGACAAGAACGTGCACCAGAATTCATTGTGCATGTGAAATACAAAAATGTGCATCCCTCTCCGCCTACAAGGGTGAAGGCCTAGCTCTTTATCATTAGGGAACAGCCCACTTTGGATGACTGTTCTCATGATGATGGAGAGATGCAAAGTCACGAGTGGATATTCATCCACATTCTCTCCGCCAGGCCCCTGGTCGCTGACTCTGTGGCCCTGGGTTGTACAGGATGGTGAGATGGCTCTCAGGGGGAAGGTGGAGTCCAGGGAATAAAGTAAAGCTAAATGGCTCAAAAGGGGGCCCAGTGGGTTTCGGCGAGCACCTGACACTGCATGCTCACAACGCATCTGAACACATACGTCCAAGCACTGGAAAACACCAGCTGCCTTTTGATGGATGTACCCAACCAGGGGGCGGGAACCCCTTCCCGGACCTAATACTGAAGAAGCCTTTTCTCTTAGGCCGGGAACCACAGCAAGTCTGGTGGTCAGCCTAAACGACCCCTCCGAGTGGGGAAACCCTACCTTCCTACCCTCAGAGCAGCGGTCTTCAAACTTTTGGTCACACAGCCACTTCTCTGTGAAATACGAAATTTCTATTTTTCACGCACCCTAAGTTGACATTTGAATTTTTCATCATAATTTTAATTAGTTGCAAAGGTGGTAATTCTGGCATACTAGAAACATTGAAATTTTAAAATTAAAACATATCACTCATTTACATGCATCTTATGAAATCTAAATACCAAAGCAGTTTGGAAACCACCTTCATGTACCAAAAATACATAGACTCTTCTTGAACAGTAAAAAAATGCTGCATTATTCACTTTTCTCCTTGAACATGTATTCCATTCCACTTCCCCCACAGAATTTTCTCTCAATAAAATATATTTTAACACTTGAAAAACTTTTACTAATCTCCCTATTATATAGCTCTGTAATAAAAATGTATATACATTGTTTTTTAATTTTTTTTAAATTTCCTGTGAGTACAAAAGATTCTATTTTCTTCCAGTCTGAGGAATCGTTACCTATACACACAATGGGACCCAACAACATTAACAGTTATTTCCCATAGTGTTAATATATTTAACATGAAAAGTGCAATTTTCTTGGAAATATATTTCTGAAGAAATGGATAAGGGTTGTTTATTTTGACCCCAATTTGTTCAAGTATCTGTGGATGGATATTACTTCTTGCTATAGTAGGGCAGGCCTTACTTTAATTCCATATTTTTCCACTTTTATATATGTAAGAATTATGAAACCTTGTTCCTATAAATAACGAGACTTATCATCAAAAATATTTTTTATTATCTATCATCTGTTAACTAGAATAGGTCCTCCTTCCGTGTTCATAAAAGTCAAGAAGTGAAAACTACCCGACTTACACAAGAATTTGTGTGCTGGCTGCTACAAATAATCACTTCATCAACACAGATACTAATATTTTCATAGTCCTTTGTTGAGGCAAAGAGCTTTTTGCACCCCAGGGCAATGCATGGCAGTAAGGCTGGGGTGGAGGAGAGCTGTGCTTTCTTCAAGCCTGAGAAGGGTGATGTGAAGGTGAAGATGAAAACGGAGATGTGGTGAAAGCAGTTCTGGAGCACGCCGGTTTTAGGAAAGGGGACCTCCGAAAGTTGGGGCCCAGGAAACTGACTCCCCATGCACAGACACCCCCGCTGGAATAAGTCTCCCCAGACGAGGATATTACTGCCAGATACTCCATCCATTTGCAAGCTTTACACATGCTGAAGTCTATTAGGTTAATTAGCCAGCAAATTCCCTGACGATGCATAAAGCCTATGGCAGATATTATAGGGGAAGAAGCAACTGGGTTTAAAAAATGAGAACCATAACTCTTGTTCAATCTACTTCAACAAACAAAAAGAGAGGAAATATGGATAAATCACAGCGCTCTGACAATACAGAAACAACATTCAACAAAGGACTGCACGTTCAATAATGTTTATAATATCCCCAAAGAAGAGTGTGGAAACAACCCAAATGTTTAATAATAGGAAAGCTACTAAATCAATTATGCTCTGGCCAGGCAGTGGGGTAATATGCAAGTTTTGTTTCTTCTCTTTTAATTTGAAGTATCTATAATGACATTAGAAAATTTTCTTCATATGGTATGAACAACAACAACAACAAAAAAAAAAAACAGGAAACCCACTTGCAAATAAAACTTCATGCTCATTTGTAAAACTATGTGTGTCTGGAAAAAAGACGAAAACCTTTAAACTGTTTTCAGTGGTCATCTTTAGGTGATGTAATTATGGTTGCCTTTCTTTTTTCTTTCTTTTGTTCCTTCCAAAGTCTATATAAGGCGTGTATTTCTCTCACAGTGGGGGGAGTACAGGGCAAGGGAACGGGGAAGATGTTCACCGTCCCAGGTTTCCTGCCTGGGGCTGCAGTTTTTGGCCCCCAGCTCCCACGCCCGCTCACACAACTGCCCCGCCTCACGCGCGCCCCGCCCCACGGTGCCCCACCTCACACATGCCCAGCCCCACGGCGCCCCACCTCACGCGCGCCCCGCCCCACGGCGCCCCACCTCACGTGCACCCCGCCCCAGGACGCCCCACCTCACCTGCA